>APFE031288078.1:41486-92810 GCA_000404065.3 Pinus taeda | reverse complement strand
CCCCCCCCCCCCCCCCCCACCTTACATAATCTTGATAGTTGTGCCAACCCTTGGGAAGGCCTAGAAGTGCTAGGTTGAACAGATCATCTTCAACAACTGTAGCACCAACACTTCCAAGCTCATCTCGACATTGGATGAACTTGGTCAAGCAATTTGGTATTGTGTCGCCCTTCTCCATCTTGATTTTCTTGAGTTTGTCCTTCAGGGCCAGCTTCATGTGGTCACTCTTTTTCTAAAATAGGTATGCCAAGGCCTTCTAAATTATGTATGGAGTCTCCTTCCTATGGATGTTCAAGACAATATGATCTGAAACTCCTTCTAGTATGATCCTTTTGGCCTTTACAACACATTTTCTCCACTTTTCTAGATCTTGAGCATAAGTTGTTGGAGGCTTAGGAATATCTTTGTATATGAATTCTTTCAGCCTGTTGTCTTCCAACACTACCTCCATCATGTCCTTTCAATAAATATAGTTTGAACTACCATCAAGGACATATTCAAGTCTCAATCCGTAGAACGACATCTTGCCGACTCTAAAGAATGATACTGCAAATTCGATTTCACCTGCAAAAGACAAAATCATATTCTCCTCTTCTAGAGTGATTTCTGATCTGATACCATGTAGGAATTTCTTGTAGATTCAAATTTCTAATTGTAATTTACCAAAACAATTGACTTGAATCTACTCTAATCATCAGCAGAAACAATTAAATGATCACGAAATCATGAAGCATACAAGAGAAAGAAATGAATCAACACATTACACAATGATTTCCTGGGCAAAGCCATAGCTAAAAACCCATGTTATCTGTATATTAAATTAGTCAAAAAATATGAGAAGATTACAATTATTTACTCAAGATTGAGCAACCTTTGCACTATCTCTATCTGTCTCACTGCTTCCTAGACAAGCTCTGGTCAATAATTAACCAATTTTATGCTTGCCCAAGTCCCTATTTCCTTGTGTTGTTTCCCTTAGAATTAGTCACCTATTAATTAGGGAAATTCCTAAATATGAATTGTGCAATCCTCATGGGCCTTCCTCTCACTTCATGCACCACTTGTACAATTAGGATGATTATACAACTAATAGTACATTGTCCCTGAACTCCAATATAAATTGGGTAATTATCATATCTGACATGTATGAGTTATTTATGAGTGAAACATCAGTTAACTGGTTGAACACATGAAGAAACACCCCATTATTTGAACTCCTACTAGTTCCTCCATCAATTGGAATTAGTTTAACTGACTTTAACTTAGTTAAAATGAATTAATTAATTGCAGCTCAAATAAACTCAACTAGGGCTCCTATAATGTAGGAGACACTCTACATGACTCAAGTTAGACACCCAACTTGAATTAACTAAACCAACTAAGTCAATTTAATTTAGTTAACTCGTACAAGTTGTCTTGTGATGTGGAATTACAATTTTATTCCTGATTTAATTCAAGGACAAAATTAAATTAGGATTATTGTGTTGTATTTTCAACATTCCACACTCGACAATACCCTTCCACCAGTCATTGACATTTGAAACTGATATTAATAAATGTAGGTCCCAAATATCGTGGGCAGGAAGCATTTGTTTCGAAATAAACATTGGACAAACCATTTGTTCTTTGCACACACTACCTCTGAACAACACAGTCCATTGTGTGCAAAAATCTCTCAAGCTTTCGTTGTATGCACTTTCACACTTCGCAAAATCTATTAATAATAAAATAAGCACTTCTCTTGTGCACAATCTACTAATATCAAAACACATCACAATTAAAAGATCACCCTGCACTTCCCTCATTTCGCACATGCATTTGTTCTCTGCATAACCTTCCCACACACACAACCAATCTCTGCACAACTACTTCTGAACTCAGTAATGCCCTCGATAATTGAAATTCAAAACTGATATTAAATCACCACCTATCACTATTTTTCATTTGAAACATGCTACAAATATAAAGTTTCCGTATATATTTTTTAGCATCCCAATGTTTGTCCTCTGATTAATAGAAAAAAGAGATGTAGGTAAATACAAGCCATCTCGGCATTCAATTCACTGGCTACACACCTGCTCACACATTCAAAAAACCACATGAGCACTAGAACATCAAATCTAGAAACATGATTTTTGTATACTTTCAACATAACACAAATGCATATGTGCAGAACCATAAAGAAAATCCATTTACGTGTAAAAATATCCCAAGCACAACCACCTTTACACAACGTTATCCACATAACCACTTCCAGAATCAACAACGCCCTTTCGTCAGTCATTGACATTTGAAACTAATATTAATAAATTGTTGAGTTGTGTTATATTCTTTCCACGACTAGCCCCTCCATCTAAACTGGGGTGTTAGAGAGGGGGTGGAGCCCCCCCTTCATTGTGTCTGTTAAACACACATGGGGAGCGAGAAAGATGTAAAGATAAAACATGCAATTCAATTTTTATTCACAAATGATACACATTTATAGTACATGTGGTGATCGTTGGGATTCACTCCCAAGGTCCCTTGGACTGCTTTGTCTCTTTAGCTTCCACACTAACCCATTTAGGATTAGGTGTCCAACATTCCCCCCCTTAATCCGAAGGTTTATGTATGAGTCCAAGAAGAGAGCTGTAATACAAAATATGCAAATATGCATGGCAGCACTAGGCTGAATGTGCTCTCTGAAATGTTGGTATAAAGGGCGGTGGTTTAAGGATGGCCACCAACACTGGAACGCTTAGTGCAGTTCCCGGAACTCTTCCAAAACTAGCAAGAAGCTGAAGTCTTCTGCTAGAGGAAGTGATCCTATTATTTTAAAGAGGGAAACCTTCAACCATAAAAGGGAGGTATCACCCCGCATAAAAGGTAAAACTTCAACCTGAAAAGGGAAGTCTCAACCTGTGATGGTTTAAGGATGACCAACCACTCTGGAATGCTTATGCAATTCCTGGAACTCTTCCAAAACTGGCAAGAAGCTAGTGGAAGTGTTCTCAATTTTGTTCCCGGAACTCTTCCAAAACTGGCAAGAAGCTGAAGTCTTCTGCTAGAGGAAGTGTCCCATATTTCCAACTGAAGGCATGTTCAGGCATCTTTGTCTCTCGCTACAACTCTGAAACTGGTGTGGCAGGTTGTGGCTCAGGCTCGCTTGATGTGGCTTTGAAGCTTGTAGATGACCATCATTTCCCCCCCTGTCAGATACAAGGTGAGAAGATGGAGAAAACTCAACTGCAAGACTGTTCAATATTTTGGAACAAGTTCTGACATGTGTTTGAAATATCTTCTTGGCTGTTGATGTCCATTGCCAAGAAGCGATCCATCCTAGATGAATCTTTGTTCTTGCAGGATGTTTGTTGCTGAAGCATCTGTGTGAAGAATGGCTAGTTTTATGACAGTGCTTACATGGATGAAGATCAAAACAGTGATCTTTCAAATGGCCAACTCGATCACAGTGTTGGCATTTCACGATCTGTTGTTGTTGTTGTTGCTGTGGAAGAGGAGCAGAGTCTGAAACCGCTGAAGCTGAACTGTCATGAGGAGTAGGTGAACTGTCATAAATGAATCCAGCACTCTGAAAATGAATGGGTTTGGTGTAG
The DNA here is from genome assembly GCA_000404065.3 of Pinus taeda. Taxonomy (NCBI): domain Eukaryota; kingdom Viridiplantae; phylum Streptophyta; class Pinopsida; order Pinales; family Pinaceae; genus Pinus; species Pinus taeda. The sequence continues at coordinate 89,217 of APFE031288078.1, read as the reverse complement.
TCTGGAATATGAAAGGACAAGTCCTTGTCATATCCAAGACCAGTTCTGTGCTTGTTGTGGACAAGCTATTCCCAAGGTTTGATGATGGGCTTGGGAAGTGCAGACTGAGTTTCCGCATCTGCATGTACAATAGCTGCTTTATTTGAATGAACATGAACATTATTGACTTGCTGTTTATGGGAGTCTGTTTCAATTTTCTGAACAGAAACAGGTTCAAAATGATGAGTCCATTGTTGTAGTTCTTCTTGCTGTAGCTGTGATTCAAGCTGCAAAAAATCGATCTTTTCTCGTGCATTTTGCAAACAGGTTTGAATATTAGAGAGAGAATCCTTGTTAACTTTTACCATCCCATCAATACTGGAAGGTATTAGGGTATTCAGTAACTCTAATACATCATCCATTCGATCCATTTCAAAACAATGCTTCAATGAACTTGTGGTAACTTGGAAGAAGAGCATCAATATTATACTACTCAGAGAAGCCTTTTCAAAATATCAAATCTGAAAGTTTGTCCGCAGTACCGTTGCAGATAGAAACAAGAACTTTATCATCCCCTTGGAATAAAATGGCAAATGTTGTAAAAGTGTTGACCAATAGTGGAAACTTAATAATTTCTATCACAAATAACTAATAATTCCGCTGCTGCAATTTTAATGTCTACTCCCTGTTTCATGAAAGGAACAACATATATATATAATTGGCACACAGTGAGCTTACAACACAAACAGGTGAATGTTATGACAGTGTACAAACAGTGGCGCACAGCGTTTCACTGGTTTGTAACTCATACAACTCCGCTCGGCCTTCTTATAATCAATGCAAGGGAACAGCCCTCAGCTGATTTATGAATACACAAATCAACCCTTTTAAAATCATGACAACAGAGTATTCAAATTAAACGGACAGCACAACTTATCAGCACTTTTATAACACAATATACGATGAGTTCTCCACAATGTTCAGTGCGCAGCTTCACTTAATTTCATGTTAAACTACAAAACTGGATATCAAGTTTCTCGTTTATACGTGCAAGTGGATATTCTTGAATGAAAACTCTAAAATTGTGTCCCCGTGGTCGAAGAAATTGGAAAAGAGAGTTGGCTCATCAGAGAATTGGAAAAGAGAGTTGGCTCTGCTAGAGTTTGACGTCAGTTAAAAATGTCATGAGATAGACCCCAATTCATCAAATAATCCATATCTAGGCACAACAAACTTCGATTTCTGGGAAATACACTTCATTGGCACGTCCTTATTTGCAGAAAGAATTTGATGCTATTTATATAGTAGACTTTTAATTTCTATTTTTCTAAATCATATTTCCATATCTTCACTGCAAAATAATAGGCATGAGAATAACGTTCTCGACTTTCAGCATACACGCAATCTGTTAACACATTCAGAGTAGAAAATGGCAACAGTGCCAACAATGCAATCTGCAATTTTAAGATTGGGAGTCACCAAAACAATTAGACCAAGAACAACCTTTCAATATTCTGACGGTGAAGTGGCGTCCGTTTCTAGTGCTGACTGCCGCAATAACGCTCACATTGACTGGAAAATCTGAACATATGGACAAAAGGTGCACATCATTGGCATTTTCAATTTTAATTCCAAAAGTTGCGACTTGGTTGCTTGTCCTACAACTCTTCCATCATTTCATGTACGTCCGAACGCCGTCACCCGTGATCGAAGGACTGCGGGAACAAAACTTCCGTTGTGTGATTCACAAGAAAACGATAAACTGTGAGAGAATACACACAAATAATGCCCACAACTTCTTTTACTTTGTCTGCGTATAGCTTTCATTTTTTTGTAGGGTATGTATGGAGCTATTGTTCCATTGATGAGCGATGCAATATATATATATGCCATCGGTTGAATAATGTATTTGGTTAAGTCAGACGAGTAAAATATATATATATATATATATATATATATATATTACTCGTCTGACTTAACCAAATACATTATTCAACTGATGGCATATACTGCCCAACGACATATATATTATTAGCCATGGCTAATAGCCCACTTTAATGTGCATTAACTGAAATATCTGAACATACGGACAGAAAGGTCACCCCATTGAAATTTTGTAATTCTAATTTCAAAATGCAGCGATTTCGTAGGTTATATTACAACTCTTCCGTCATTTACAAAACAGATAGTTGCTTCGGTGGCTAATGGAAAATGGGTACCGTTAAGGTGTGAATCACAAGGAAACCGATAAAATAGAGATGAAACAAATAGTGGCCTTAACCTGTTCACACTCTGTGTACACATCGCTTTCATTCTATAGAGAGTAAGACTATTCAATTCGACCTAATGTGCATTTGACTGAAATATGTGAACATATGGATAGAAAAGCACCCATTGGGGCTTTCTGCTTTTAATTCCAAAAGGCTTCGACTTGTCAGGTTATATTAAATTCTCCCGTCATTTGCAGGCAGGCAATCTAATCAGAGGCATAGGCAGAGCCATGGAATCAATGTCAGAGTAGCGCTCAGGACTGAGCAGCTCTCAGGACAGCAGGAGTTATAACTATTTCTGGGACCTGTGCGTTTCTTTCAGAAATTAGGTATGCAGCTTCGCAGGAATGAAGACTGGGCCAGCACTATTCAAGGCAACTCAGAACTCAGATCAGTTGCTCAGGGAAAACAGGCCACTCATCATGGCTCTGATACCATGGACAGCAAGAACAATTAGGAAAGATAAAGCATGCATTGCATTTTTTATTCACAAATGATGTATATTTATGGTACATTATGTGACCGTTGGGATTCACATCCCAAGGTCTTTTGGACTGCTTTGTCCATTCGGCTTCCACGCTAACCCTTTAGGATTAGGTGTCCAACACCTTCTTATGCCTCTATAAATTTGTAATTTCTCTGGCCAAGGAAGGCAAGCTAAGGGCCAAGTCTGTTATGTAATGCAAAGTGATTTATGTTCTCCAATGATTATTTTATCTATTCCGCTTCTAAATAGTTAATCTTGTTGTTTCTCCATTTGTGTGTCTCTATGAATTATTTTGTGCTATTGCGGTCTAAGTCTCTCACTGTGTGTTATATATACTCTGAACTAACATGTATATGACCCATTCTATTTTTGTGGCCCAACCACATGATTTTGAAGCCCAACATCCTCGGAGCTCCACCAGGAAAATTGTTCGGAATTTCAATGTGCCTAGTTTTATTTTCTCTACTAAAATAAATTACATCCTTCATGCCATTCACTAAGGCATCAAACATATCCTTTTTTATACCGTAGATCATTCACCAAGGGCACTTCCAGTGTTTTTGCTAATTGACGAGCAGTCACAACAAACATGTTATAGTTTGATTGTAACTCATGGGGAGAAAGATTTGATGTACCATTTTTCACTGAAGTTTTATACTTCTGTACAATCGCATCCGATTGAGATACAAGATTTCTTCCAATGTTATGCTATCATATTTGATTTTGTAAAGCCTTGGTAAAACCTCCACCGTAGTTTCAAAGCCTCACCCTAGTTTTTGTACCTCATAATTCACAATGCCACACATCATGAGGGAAAACACCTGTTGTTTGCTGATCACTTCCCCACCAGCGCTTCTTTGCTTACGGACCAAGACACAAATTTTGTATAGAAATCAATTAGTTTGAGACTTACGAAGGTCGCATAGTCACGCTACAACAAAGTCGAAGTGGAAGTGCGACTTACAAGAAGTCACACAGTAGCGTTGTAGATAGGTCGCTCACCCTGGCTGCTTCTGGGATGAGATTCTACGACTTCGCTGGAGGTGTGACTTAACAAAGGTCGTACAATCGTGTTACATAGATGGTCACACTTCTCGGTGTCTTTCCTGAGGCTTTACAGTGAAACTTTGCGACTTCTGAGCTCACCAAAAGAATTGCGAAAACACATTTTGCCAAGATCTTAACAGTCAGCATTTACCCTCCTAAAGACCTCAACCCTCTTGGCATCAAAACGAGCATTTGTTTCACCCAACAGGACTCCATGTGTAGTCCTTTATGAAATCTTAGCGTTGTATTGATCGGTGGCTTTGCTGGAACTATCATGTGTTTACTCTCCTTTATCGTATAGGCTCATAACACGACACACAATGTCATTTTTCAAAGCGCTCATCAACTTCTACAGAATATTTTCTTTGACATTAACGTCGGCTTACAGTTTGAAATTCTTTCGTCGCACCCCTGGAGTGTATGTTGTTCTTTCATTTGCGTACAATGTTGATGAAATTTCTCAACTCATGCCAATATGTGGCACAACTGGTGCGCAGTGCATGCACCCTATCCATCCTCGATATGTAGCTCCGACTATGGCTTTTAACGCCATCGGCAGATGTCTCAAACTATCGATAGTGTTTCTCCAGTGTATCCATTTCAAACAACATTTTGTGTTATTATGGATGATCCACATGGATTCTGCTTCTAATCTGCCACCTTTGTGCAATAAAAAAAAACTTTCACTCTGACGCATAGGTATGGTTATTACCACAAAAAAATACCCAAGGAAATTCTTCTATACCTCTCGGTACATAAGTGATAAAATACAACCATAAATTCTACCTGGGTTACGCAGTCCTTATCTTTTGGTTCTTAGTGGAATCCTCCATATGACATCACTGGGTACACCTTTGAGGATCCAAAATCAAACTATTCAGGATTTTCATGGGTGCCTTTGAGGCTACCAATCGATGTATATGCATATCTTGTATGTCCCTTGAAAATTTCCACTCTAACGAGGCGCTAATAAGGCCTTGAAATGTGAGCTGCATAATGTTCTCCTTTGACATCGCATTAGATATATACATAAAGAACCTCTACTCTAATATAACGTTGATTTTTGGTTTATAATGCATTTTATAATGAGCCAAGATTGACATGGATTGTTGAAAGGCCCTCCACAACTTTAACTTGTCTTTAGAATCATGAAATGATACCATGTTTTGGAAATAACTTCATGAGGTTTCACTAGTGTTATTTCAGGGTATTGTTTTAGTGTAGATATTGCATCTATCGGTGTGTATCCATGCTCACTCCATTTAATCGCCCATTTAATTCTCTAAACATAACATAAAATAGAACAAGTTAGTTTATAAACATGATATTTTTCATATGAAGGTAAATAAAATAATGACCCAAATTAAGATGTATGGTTTGAATGAGGCATGCTTAAACACAAGGTTTAGGTATTTGAGCGAGCTCATTAATTACATGTGATTTAGATATTATGTGATATTAAATATGATGACAAGATTAGAGTGCTAATGAATCGAGTTATTTATGAGAATGCATTTTATGGGTCATGGGCTAAGTCGTAACATGACTAAGGTGCATATCGGGACACTCTAGGGCTTCAAAGGTGCAATAAGCATAGTGGCAGTTTCATAACCCTAATATAGTTAATAGGGTGAGAACCCAAAAAGAGACCTTTAGCCATTAGAAAAAAGTACATCTATCACATTGGAAGCGTACTATGAGAAATAAAAACTTGAAGGTGCATGCATCATTAGAACAATATCCCCTTAAGATGACTTTGTGAAGGAAGATGACTCAAATGGTCAAATATTTTCTTGAAAGGTTGATATGTGAATCGACATGCAAATTTATGACAACTTGAACCTCCCTTGGAAATCGAATGCCCACGCTCAAGGATAACACTAAAAGATGATGAGGTGCATGCTAGATTTATGGACTGAAAGTGAAGTTCAAACTCTTCTTTGTTAATTATGAGAATCTAGGGTTTCAAGGTATATGAGCTAAACAACGGCCTTTCCAATCCCTAAAGCACTCAACGGTATAAGAACACATGTGCAATATGACCAATGGCGCAAACATATGCCTCTCTCTTGCAAATGAATATTGATGGGGAGATAGTGCCTAATAGCACATTAAATCCACATCCACCTGCTGAAAATCCTAATGAATTTAAAAGGGATGAGGACCAATGCAAGATGAGGTTAATTCATGAGGTACCCTTGTAAACCCTAATATTTGAGTATGATCATGCTCAAAGGTAAATCTAGAATAATAAAGATAACAATGCATGCGATAATTAATAGGGTTTTTTAGGAATATATCAAGGAGAGGCTGACTGATTGAAGGCTCGATCATAATCTTAACGACTTGAAGAAAGTAGTGGGGGACCTAAAATTTTGAATATGCCCAAAATTTTGGGTGTCGTTGTAGAGACTACAACAATTCGCAAATAACTAGTAGAACCCAGCATCTCTGCCAATGTCCCTATAATAGCTCAATTCTGGATAATGATGCAAAGAAGTATTGAATAATCACTATGGGATCCACTTCCATTACCTTAACCTTTATAAATATACCCTTCCTTCATGTCTCAGCTAGGTCCTGCTAGTCATTAGACACTAAATTATAAGTCCATGAATGTAAGTATTTAATGGTGATGTAGAGTACAAGACAAAGGGATTATTGTATTCATAATTTTAAAATAGGTTTTTGGTGTTGCTCCGCTGCCAGTAGGCTTGGACAATACCTCGGCAGAGTCGTTGCATCACCTCTGTGTGTATGAAGCCTTTCTCAATCATTTACCCTTTATTTAATTTCATTTTCTTTCATGTGCACATTAGTACTTATTATTGGGTGTTCATTGCGCCAAGGAGGATGAGGGATCCTGACTTATTTTACGAGCAAGAAAGGTTGTTTCTTGTTTGACATAGGTTGAAATATATTCTAATTTAGGTTTTCTCTCATGTCATGTTTCCATGTCACATCTTGAATCGATAGGTGAACATTAAACACATACCATGAAATATACAGGAGAAAGATGAAAAGAAAATTTTGGCTATAGTTTTAGATCATTTGAACTAATTAAAGTTCCCCATGAGTACCTGCTCGTATTTCCCTTATTAATGAGATAGACATATAGGAGACATGTTGAGGACACAACTTTGATTATTGGTTCTATGAGAGGCTTCCTCTCAGAGAAACCAATACAACTGTACACAACTATTAGAGTTATGGTTTCGTTATTCGGGAAAAGTGACTAAGGTAGCTTTCTAGGGCATCAACACGTGCAAAGAGGCTAAAGAAGTTCTTTTAGGGTTTGAGCATGTGCAAACATGCATAAAAAAGATATTCACAACACCAAAGGTTTGAAGAGCCCCATGCTTATGAAGAGTAATGCAGTGGCATGCAAAAAAGAGAAAATGCAAGGTTGGGTCATCATATGTTATGCAAGAAGGTGAATGCACAATGTAATGCAATAGGTAGACTATGATGCAATGTAATGCTATGCAAATGCAACGAAGAAATTAGTTGACAAGATGAAAGGGCCATGCAATAAAAGAGTCATGAAATGCATATGCAGATAGTTCATGATAGTGATGCAGTGAAGAGCAACGAAAGAACATAAATGCAATATAAATGCATAATGTTATTTATAAAACCAACTGCCTACTATAAATAAATCACAACAAAGTATATCTAAACTTTAACCATGAAAGGAAACCCTACAAATTTTGACAAGAAAACCCTAATTAGCTAACTCTAAACTAATCTAGACCTAAAAATTTTAATATAACTAGAGGGGAGGTTGGGTCATGTGAAATCAAACTTCCAGTGCAGCCATTGAAGCAATCCCCAACCCACAAGAACACAAATGTCCACAATCATAATTAGTATGAATAATTGTGCAACAACAACAATGCTTACATGTGAAACATGCACAAGAGAAAGAAGGTCACATCCACTTATAGGATAACATGCCAGAAAAGATTGTTCAAGCCAAGCCAAAATTCTATCCTGGTAAACGTAATTATAAAATTGAAAACCATGATCATGCAGCCATGAGACCCATTCATTCATGCTTAACCCTAAATTCAATACGAGGAAAGATGTCGCTTGTTTGCAAAGGAATTCTCCAAATAAAATACTTCAAGCAATTCAACAATCCTATCATGATATTGAGGGTGATCAACTTGATGATTATGAAAATATGGCCATTTGCTAGGTGCAACTAAGGTACCAAAGGATTCAAGCACCAAAACCTAATTTTAGAAACCCTAGTTTGAAGTTTTCCATGGAATTCGTCAAGGACTTGAGGACCTGACATAACAATCAACGGAAGCCGAAGTGCCTCGCCATCCTGAAAAATATCTAAACCTTAAAACAACAGGCCATCAAATAATAGTGGTTTCGTAAGATCAATCGGTGAATGACTATGGTCATTATTAGTTGTGACAAGACAACCATTAGTGAATAAATTTTTGGTTTGATTAAATGTCTAAACATTATCAAGTTGGCAATGTCAAAGATCAGATTCTTTAGAATCCCAAGAAGGATGTGAATAAACTGGAAGAGTCTCAAGAAAGAAAGAAGTCAGGTGATTGGTTCCCTTAGTGGACTATAAGACGTCACCTGCTTGTGCTTGATCACAATCTGTACTAGTTGGTTGAGAGTCAAAAAGGTTTGAGACAATGGTCAACATACTCTCTTCAACAAACAAATTAGAGCATAGAGGTTGATGCATGTCGGCTGATAGAGGATAGAAAGATGTGCTCAGAGGAACATCACTCGAATTAGAGGCTTTCCAAGATGAGCTTGTATTTAGCAAGGTGAAGCTGAGAGAGGAGTGGAGCATAGGAACCCTAACTTCAGAAACCCTAATTTGACTTGGCTCAAGGATCTCATGGGGATCGTGAGAACTGATATAACCATCAGTGGAAACTGAAGTGCCTCAACTTCCTGATGAGTATCCAAGCCTTCAAAAGGTGAATCATCCAATTTCGTTGGCTTCGTAGGATCAAAATATGTATACAAAAGGCAATCATTAGAGGTGTGAACGAATATGTTTTTGATAGAATGAAAATCGTTGAAGCCACCAATTTGATGAAATTGGGTATCTGAAACATAAGCCTTTTCTTCGACTAAGAGTGGGGATAAATCACTAAGAGGACCATCTTGAACTTCCCATGATGTAGAATCTTCTCCTTCAGTTGGTAAAGGTTGCAGATTGAAAATATCATGGACCCATGATTCACTATTTTCATCCTTTAATTGTGGGGCAGCGCTATCATGTGCTTGATTGAAATGAAAACCAATATGATTAATATCTAATGAATTTTGGGAAATGGCTAGCTCAATAGACTTATCAAATAGATAATGGTATAATAGATGAAAAGGTTCAAGGGAAGGAACATCAGTTGCAATGAAATTAGATATATGACTCACACCCTGCACATTAGTGTCAACCTAAGGAAGTAATGAATCTACATGGTTGTCATGGTCTATGGATTTGATAGGACTGTTAACTTTATTTGAGACAAGACCCAAGTCATTTTGAATAGGTGAATGAAATTCAAGAATAGACTGAGGCATATGTTTAATGGAGTCGAGTTGGGTTTCATCAACAAGGAGAGACATTACATCAACTTGATCTTCAGGTTCAAATTCAATAGGATGTATGAGAGCTTCGGAAGAAATATAATTTGGTTCATTACCCCACAATAATTCTTCATCATCTAAACTATTTATGACCAAAACTTCATTAGGTAGCGAATCAGAAGGAGGATGAGAAATTTCACAAGCAGTAATTTCCTCATTAAAGGCTTGAGTATGTTCTCGACTCCAAGAGACAGTAAAGACAAGATTATGGATAAGATCTTAACAATTTCAAACTTGCATATTATCATGATGCTCATAAGAATCGGGATTTGTTTAAGATTGAAGGTGTTGCAGAGAAATGTAAACCAGACGTCGAAATTTGTCACTCAAATACATCCAATCAACATCTCTCTTCGGGAATTCACAATAAAGATGAACAAACATAATAGAAAAACCTCTAATGACTATTCAAGATTCATCCTAAGTTGATTTATCCTTTTAAGAACATCTTGAAAATCGTACTTGTCAAAGGCTCATCGAAGCTTACTGATGAGTTGCTCAAATGAATGTATGGAAGTTGCAGGTAATGTTTGGTACTACTGCTTACCACTACCTTTGAGTGTGAGGGTAAAAAACATGTCGATAACATATTTACAATGTATTCTATTAGAGTGACATAAAATAATAACTTTAAGCATGTGTCCCAAAACTGTTGTTTGACCCTTGTCATCAAACTTCCACTATGACAAGTGATAAACTACTTTCACGGGCACTGTAAGGTTAATATTTTTATAAAAGAAACCTGGGATAGATATTTGGGACATATCCATTTACAGATATGAGACTAAACTATAGGCTCCAAGGGATCAACTTGTAATCTGGCCCTCTTTCAAGCGCCGAAATATGTTGACGGGATGGAATGTACCGCCAACAGCTAAAGGGGTCTCCACAGTGTGAAGTCCCACTTAGACCTAACACCGTTTGGGATAGGAGCCACATCTGGTATGTGGGCTTGGATGCCACCATTGATGTTTTCACTCTTGGTTTTCAAATGAAAGGTGTTAGGGTGAGGGTAAGAATGATGTAACACCCTCCTCCCACATATACCCTATTAACCAGTCAACTAGGGTAAACATGTGACGAAGAGTTACTATGACATGATTCAAATCCCTATGTAACAATTAATGAAGCAGAATTGAAGGAACACAAACAAATTGGCCTTCTACACATGCAACAGAACCCCCAAGAGCCATCCAACCGATTTAGGTGACCAACCCCTGAGACAAACTGATATTTTGTTTCCTAAAAGCCTCAATCTTTTGTTGACATGGCCATGCATGTGACTGGGACCCTCCATTTTCTCCCACAATAGGGCATGCATGTGACTAGGGGCTTTTACTGGTAGTTCCGTGTCAATGACCTCAAATTCTGTGCCACTTTTTTAGGGACAAAACTCAGGCCACTGCCAAGAACTCCATGAAACTTTCAGAAATGAGAGGTAACATCAAAACAATGGTACAAATGAAAATACTTGATATGGACCCCTACTAGTCATGACAAACATTCGTCAAGCATGTAAAAAATATGCATTCTACAAGTTTAAACAATAGATATGAGCATAGGCGTCTCATACTTATATGGGAATAACTAAGAAGCATTGATGTCTCATCTTAATAACTGCATTACCATATATTAAGCCATATATTCATTTTACATTCAATGATTAACCAAAACATCATGAGAGCCATACATTTTCATTATCATAAAACTCATTTATAATTAGCATATAACCAACATAAATATCAAGGATATGAAAACCATATAAGCCAAATATAGACAAGTATACTTACCCATGAAATACTAAGGAGAAAGAGAGCTCTTATTGATGAATGCAAAGGCTAGCTAGGTTCAGAACTTCCACATTCCACCCAACCATAGATTGGATGGACCAAGTATCTCTTCAACTAATCACCCTCATGCTATTTTCCAAGCATGAATGTGTGTTCTCAAAGAACACATCCATCAAAACCAAACCAGGGCTCCCAAAGGCCAAACCACCTCAACCCTCAACCAATAATTCCACCTCATGGTCAGACATCACTATCCATCACCAAATTGGTCTCTACCTAAGTTTTCTAGGGCTCTAGAGCGTTTGCTCCAACCAAGGCTCTAGGACTATTAACTCAACTCACAACTATTGTCAGGCTCTAGAGCATTTGTCCAAGCAAGGATCCAAGAATAATAACTCAACCCACTAAGGGCTCTAGAGTGTTTTTCCAACCAAGGCTCCAAGACTAATAACTCAACCCAAGTTGTTACAGGGCTCCAGAGAGTTTTTCCAATAAAGGCTCCAAGAACTAATAACTCAACCTAGAGCCCAAGGAACATGAGAACCAACTAGAAATCAAAAGGGAAAGACTCTGACAACACCATGTCTATCGAGGAAATGGCAAGGCTAAGGTAAAACCACTGTCAAACCAGGAAATCCTCCTTGCCAATGATACATCATTACTAAGAAACAACATGCATATGCCATGCATACCAAAACTAGTAAGGAAATCATACATGCAACTCGATACCTACAAGAAAAACTTGTTGTAGTTGTTGATCCCGAAGTCATCTTGTGATTTTATGCTCTTTCATTACCTTCTTGCTCCAAATCCCAAGTATGCCACACTCCTCCAAGATTTCTACAAGAAAACTCTAAGTGTCTAAGAGTATGAGAGAGAGAGAATAGAATTAGAGCTCCAAAACTGAACTAATCAAAATCCATGAATTGATCCTCATAAGATTTTTTATTAATGAGGCCTCTATTTTCTTCATTTTCCATTATTTTCCTTCATTTTCCTCCTCACATGCAACTTGTGACCTTTCACCTTCCTTTTCTCCTAATTTCCATTATTTTCATAAATAAATGCCACTTCTCCTTGGCAAAGGCTTAGCCATTGCCTTTGCCAATTTCCATAGCCATAATAAACCAAATGAAAACCCACACTAGGATGTTTTTCCCAACATTTAGCTTGGAATACACATCCCATGACCATGGTTATTATTTTTCCTTTATTAACTTTTTATTACATGGATTTTTGACCAGGTTTGTTACAGACCCCTCCCCCTTGGGAGAACATAGTCTTCGGTGTTCGATGACACCTACAACCAACAAATCTACTGAAAGGAGAACATACTACCCATGGATATTTATAACTTATCTCATTGAAATATTTACAATGATCAACCTGCTGAGAAGTAATCCAACATGACAACATAACAACATGATAACCATATGACACCCATACCACTTATTGGAGATTTATAACACAACTCATAGCAGTATTTACATCCATATACATATGTACATATACCAAAAAATTCACTCAACCAATGAATAGAGAAGGATACATAGTCCACATTTGGTTTGTCATCTCCCATGTAGCTTCATTGGACCCAAAGTGCTGCCACTGCATTTTAAGCTACTCAATTGCTTGGTTCTGGAGCATGAGAATATTTCACTGCAATATTCACTTAGGTTATGGATGGAATTATCCTTCTAGCTCCACCTACAATATAGACCATTCAATCACATGATCAACATATTTAACATACGTTTTAAGAAATGACACATATAAAACGTCATGGAATTTCACTATTAGAGGAAGTGCAAATAGATAGCATACTAGTCCAATCCTTTAAAGAATCTTGAAAGGTCCAAAAAAATGAGGTGCCAACTTGGCACATGATCCAATCTGCAAGGATCTCTTCTTGGGCTTGATGTGAAAGTACACCTATTCCCCAACCTGAAACTCCTTAAACAACATGTTTCGATCTGCATAGCTTTTCTTCTGTCATGTGCTGCCTTTGTATTATTCTTGATTACTTGCATTTCCTATTCCATTTCTTCTAATAGGTCCATTCCAATTAATACCATGTTCGTTGGGTCACTTCAACTGATGGGAGTATTACAACCCCGCCCATACAATTCCTCAAACAGACTCATCCTCAATGACTCCTAATACCCAGTGTTGTAAGAAAACTCTATGAGTGGAAGATACTCTTCTCACTTCCACTACAGATGCATCACATACATCCTCAACATATACTCCAATATCCTCTTGACCCTCTTTGTTTATCCATCTATATATGGATGATAAGTTGCACTAAAAGCCAACTCTATACCTAAACGTGCAAACAACTACTTCCAAAAATGGGCAGTGAACTTTGCATCCTTGTCTGACACAATCTTCTTTAGAATGCCATGTAATCTACACATCTCTGATGAACACCTATGCCACATCACTAGATGAATAGGTATATTTCATTGGAATGAAGTGTGCTACCTTAGTCAACCTTTCTAGCACAACCATGATGGAATCATGATGTCTAGACATTCTTGGAAACATGTGATGAAGTCCATGAAAATGACTTCCCATTTCCACTTTGGAATCAAGATTGGTTGTAGTAACCCACGTGGATCCTTACACCTTACCTTTACCTACTGACAATGTAAGCATGTCGCCACAAACTCTGCCACTCCTTTCTTCAAGCTCGTCCAGTAGTAGAACTTCGTCACCGATGACAATGTCTTTTTATATCTCGGCTAACCTGAATACAATTTCACATGAAACTCTCTCAAGATAAGCTTCTTGAGCTCATTATCATCTAGCACATATATCGTGTCCCTAAATCTGATCAAGCCATCTGATGTGAGATGATATTCCACATCCTTCACACCTGAACCTGCACATGTACGTACACCTATACCTATACATGTACTTGCACCTGTACCTATACTTGTGTCTGACCTCTATGTACTTGATATCCTGCTGACTTTCTTGTAAAATCTGAGCCTGTAAATCTGTCCCATAAGAACTCATAGTTGTTATGTGGTTCACCTGTATCCACCTTCTAAGAGAATCTGCAACCTTGCTCTCTTTACCTTTAATATACCTTATCTCAAACTCAAACTCGTTGATCATGGCTAACCATCTAGCTTGCTTGGAATTCAAATTCAGTTGGTCAAATAGATACCTCAATCCATTGTGATCACTCATCAATACAAATATCCTACTAGGAAGATAGTGCCTCCACATATTCAATGGATGGATGATCACTACCAACTCAAGATCACATGTCGGATAATTATCCTCGTGCTCATTCCGTTTTCGTGACTCCTAGCATACTATCTATCCCTCCTACATAAGAACTCCACCAACTCCTCTTTTGTAAGCATCTTTGCATACCACAAATTATCTGCCTAGATCTGCAATCTTTAGCACTAGATCACTTGTTAAAAACTGTTTGAACTACTCAAAACTTGTTGCACATTCCTTTTCCATTGAAACTTCTTAACTTTTCACTGCAATATTGTGATGCGATGTGCAATTTCTTAGAAGATCCTGATGAGATTCCTGTAATAACCTGCTAACCCCATAAATGATCTTACCTCATCCACATTTCTAGGGTCTTCCCACTCCATGATATCCATTATATTCTCTGGATCTACTGTTATGCCTTCCTTGGAATGCACATGTCCCAAATAATGTACCTTTTTCTGAAAGAAAATGCATTTGCTAAGATTAACATACAATTGATGCTCTCTTAGCAATCTCAATACTATTGCTAAATGTTTGGCACACTCTTCTTCATTATTAGAATATACCAATATATCATAAATGAATAAAATCACAAACTTGTCCAGATAAGGATGCAACAAACTATTCATCAATCACATAAAGGAGTTGGAGCATTAGTCGAACCGAAAGGAACTACAATAAACTCATAATGTTTGTACCTGGTCTAGAAAGCTAACTTGTAAATGTCATCTTCCTTAATTCTTACTTGATGATATCCAAATCTCACATCAATCTTTGAGAACACTACTTCTCCCTTCAACTGATCAAACAAATCGTCAGTCTTTGGCAACGGATACCTATTCTTAATCGTCACTTTATTCAACTGCCTATAATTAATGCATAACCTAAGAGTACCATGCTTCTTCTTCACAAACAATATCGGTGCGCCACATGGTGATACACTTGGCCTAATGTATCCCTTGTCAATCATTTCCTTCAAATTCAACTTTAGTTCTACCAACTCTGGAGTGCTCATACTATATGATGCTTTTGATGTTGGTGTTGCCCCTCATACCAACTCAATAGAAAAGTCTACTTCCTTGTGAGGCGGAAACTCTGAAATCTCTATGGGAAATACATCCTGAAACTATTCAAAAATCGGGTACCTTCTCAAGACATCCGCATCCTCAAATTCCTTACCTTTGTCACTAGAAATATGCACTGCAAATAACACACACCCGTTCCTGAAACTGTGCTTCGCCTGCATACTTTCCACCATCCTAACTAATGTTGCTTTCTTCTTACCTTGCAATATTCTTTGTTCTCTGTTATCATCCAAACACTCAATGGATTTTTCGTAACAATCCACCTTTTTCCTATGGAGATATAACCAATCCATACCCAAAAGCATACTATATGATCCTAATGGAAATACATTCAAATGTGTTGATGTAGGCATACCATTTAACTCAAATGCACAAGATCTTACCCAATGATGAACTCTCTTCTTTGTACATGTAGCCAACTGCACAACCAAGGTTTTGCATGCACTTCTTTATTCAAACCACACTTATCCACCAAGTTAGGATTAACATAACTATAACTAGATCTAGGGTCAATCAAAATAGAAACAAATTGATTACAAAGGTTATCTTCCATCTCCATAATAGATGCCTAGTGATTGTCTTGCCTATTATCCAATGTTGCATAGATCTTAGGGATCCTCTATCCAACATCTCCAACCATCTGTGCCTCCTGGGCACTCTAAATCTCTTTGACCATGATATTCACCACAAGTCCAACACCGTAAGGGCTTCCTATCATCAATCTTGTTATGATCAGATCAAAATTCTTGTCCTTTGTCAGATGCATTGAACTTCTTGCGCAACACTACATTCTCTTTGTTACTTGTGTCCTGAGGTCTTACCCATTTCTTGTCCCATTTCCCTTTATTCTTATTATTACACTTCAAGTCTGGTTTAGTCTCATATCTGCACTTTGATTGCTCATAACAATGCTTTAGCTTCCAAATGGCCTCTTCCAATGATCTAGGCTCATCAAACTCAATCCTATTCTTATTGGCAACCCACTGATGAATCTCTGAATCTTCACCTTCTCCTCCTTGAGGTAAGGCGCATACCTCAACAACTCCAAAAATATGATAGTGTACTCCTCATAAGTCATAGATCCCATATTTATCTCATAAAACTATTTTTCCCTGTCGTCATTGTACCTCTCCAATAGATACTTCTTCCTCAACAATCTCTCAAATTTACTGAAGGTCAACTCCTCATAAATATCTATGATGTTCTTTACATCTTCCCACCAAATATATGCTTTACCTTTAAGAATGAATGTAGCTATTTTGGATTTCATGTTCTCTGAGTAATCATGTATCCTGAAGAGCTCATTCATTCCAAGTAACCATGCTTCTTCATCCTGTGATTTATTCATTTCCCCATCAAATGTAGGTGGCTTTTCTTTCTTGAACTCATCTGTAAAATATCCCCTATCACTTCTCCTCTAGGGATGATAACGATGATGACCATGATACCTGTCAGAACCATAACTAGAATAGTACCTGTTTCCATCACCTCTCATGTTTGGTGTATCCAAGAACCTTCCATATTTGATCATTGCATCTCTATATGGCATGTTCCCACTGTGATATCTCCTACCATATGCCTCATTGGCAATATCTTCGTGTCCATAGCTGATTTGAAGTGGCCCTTGCCTCTATAGTTATCACAGACTATGAAGAATTACTGCATGACTTATGCTTGTTTCTCTTGTGCCTGCATGATTATGTCATTATCTACTTTAAAACTCCTTATTTCTTCCTTTAAATTCCTCATTGTGTCTGCTAAGTTAGAAGAGTTCCCAACACCACACTGCTCATCTGATTCATAGGGAGAATCTTTGTAATCTACCATATTGCTAGTCATCTTTGATCTCTCTTTCCTGCAAGGTATATTATGTCAGCTAAACCAAATCATAAAAAAACCAATGTTCCTTAGTATAGTTTAGGGATAATATCTCATCTACAAGACCAACCAGATTAGTGCAATATATACATATAAACATAATCATATCAGCATTTATTCCTTGTTTCAATCATTATCTAGTCATCAATGCATGACAACTACAACCACATCAATGTATGCATAATGATATGTAAGAACTGACACACATAACCAATGCATGATCATGACCACGAGGGCTTCACTCAATGAACCTCTGACATATCACGTGCATTCATGGCATACTAAACAATACCCCTAATTTGACTACATATTCGAAAATACCTCTAAAAATTGCATTATTTAACCCCCTACTAATACAATACCAATATATTTTCCCAATTTAAAAATCCCCTACTTTCACTAGATATTGTAGGTATCTATTTTTTCATTAACATTTTTTATGCCCCTTTATATTTTTTCGTTAACTTCCAGCTCCATTTTTTATACTTGCCAATATAAAAATCCTTTATCCCCTATTATATGCTCAATATATTATGTCATTTTTCCTCAATATATATCCCCCAATATGAACCTGCATGGTATGTTATTTCTCTCCCAATGAAGCCCCCATGTGCATGACCGACATACACTCACAATAAATACATTGAAAAACGACACCATCAACTTTCATATGTCGAAACCACTGCAATTCATGACCAACACCATGCATACACAACAAGCACAAGGACCTATATGCAACTGACATATAAATATGACAACACATTCATCCAAGGGAATAGAGACCAGAAATCACCCAAGCAGAATAGAACCATACTCTAATACCACTCTATAGCACCCTCCTTCCACATCTACCCATGTAACTGACCAACTAGGGTAAACATGTGACACAGAGTTACTATGATATGATTTAACTCCCCGTGTAATAGTTAAGGAAGGGAAACCGGCGGAACACATACACCTGACCGTATAAACATGCAACAAAACTTCCATGAGCCATCCAACCCATCCAAGTGACCAACCCCTGAGACAAAGTATTTTTTTTCCTTAAAGCCTAAGTTTCTCCCTTGACATGGGCATGCATACGATTAGGACCCTCCATTCATTCCCACAACAAGGCATGCATGTGATTGGGGACTTTTGTAGATAGTTCTATGCTGGCGACTCAACATTTTGTGCCACGTTTTTAGGGCCAGGACTCAAGCCACTTCCCAAAACTCCATGAAACTAACGGAAATGAAAGGTAACATCAAAACAATGGTACATATGAAAATACTTGAACACATAATTGAATGGAACCCTACTATCCATGACAACAATTTCATCAAATATGTCACAAATATGCATTCTACAGATTTAAACAATAGATCTGAGCATAGGGGTCTCATACTTATATGAAAATCACTAAGAAGCATTGATGCCTCATTACAATAACTTCATTACCATCTATTAAGCCATATATTCATTGTACATTCTGTTATTAACCAAAACATCATGAGAGCCATACATTTGCACTGTCATAAAAATCATTCATAATTAGCATATACCAACATAAATATCAAGAATATAACAACCATATAAGCCACATATAAACAAGTATATTTATCCATGAAATACCAAGGAGAAATAGAGCTGTTATTGATGAATGCAAAGGCCAACTAGGTTCGAGATTTCCATGTTCCACTCGACCATAGATTGGATGAGACATGTCTCTCTTCATCCAATCACCCCCCTTCCATATTCGAAGCATGAATGTGGGTTCTCATGGAACATATCCATCAAAATCAAACCAGGGCTTCCAAAGGCCAAACTACCTCAACCCTCAACTAGTGATTCCACCTCATAGTCATACATCATTATCCATCATTAGATTTGTATCTACCCAAGTTGTGTAGGGCTCTAGAGTGTTTGTTCCAACCAAGGCTCTATGACTAGTAACTCAACCCATAGATGCTTTCGGGTTCCAAAGCATTTGTCCAATCAAGGCTCCAGGGCTAGTAACTCAACCCACCAAGGGCTCGAGAGTGTTTGTTCAATCAAGGCTACAAGACTAGTAACTCAACCCACCAAGGGCTCGAGAGTGTTTTTCCAACCAAGGCTCTAGGACTAATAACTAAAACCAAGTTGTTACAAGGCTCCAGAGCATTTTTGCAATGAAGGCTCCAGTAACTCTTAACTCAACCCATAGCCAATGGAAACTGAGAACCAACCATTAAGAAAAAGGGAAAGACTCCCACATCACCATGGCTATCTGGGAAATGGAAAGGCTAGGTAAAACCACTGTCAAACAAGGAAATCCTCCATGGCAATGATAGATCATGACCAAGAAACCACATGCATATGCCATGCATGCGAAAACTAGTAAGGAAATCATACATGTGACTTAGTACTTGCAAGAAAAACCCATTGTAACTGTTGATCTTGATGTCCTCTTGCACTTTTATTCTCTTTCTTTGTCTTATTGCTCCAAATCCCAAGTATGACACACTCCTTCGAGAGTGATCCAAGAAAACTCTAAGTGTCCAAGAGTATGAGAGAGAGAGAGAGAGAGAGAGAGAGAGAGAGAGAGAGAGAGAGAGAGAGATAATAGAATAAGAGCTCCAAAACTAAATTGATAAAAAACCATGAACTGATCCTCAGAAGAATTTTTATTAATGAGGCCTCTATTTTATTCATTTTCCTCCTCACATGAAATCTATGACCTTTCACCTTCCTTTTCTCCTAATTTCCATTATTTTCATAAATAAATGCCAATAAATGTCAATTTTCCTTTCCAACTCCTCAGCAATTTCCTTTTCCAATTTTCATAGCCATAATAAACTAAATGAACACCCACAGAAGGATTTTTTTCCCAACATTAAACTTGGAATATGTGTCCCATGACCATGGTTATTATTTTTCCTTTATTAACTTTTTATTACATAGATTTTTTACCATGGCTATTACAAATGAAATGCCTAGACAATGGAACAAAATCAGCCCAATATTGACAAACTACAGAAAGAGGTACAAGCAAGTCACAAAATCAATAAGAAGAATTATGCCATGAGAAGTATCAGTGAGCGAAACCCAATCATACATACTTGATCAAGAATATGCCAAAGTTTAATTGCAAACTAGTTCACAATAGATCATTGGCATGGCGAGAAATAAGTAAGCACAGATTCAAAAGAAAACATATGTACAACAACTATGAATTGGTCCATAACATATGACATGTATGAATGCACACATACATAAGCAGTGAAAATATCAGACAAATAATACAACCACTATGAACAAGCATGAGAATCAGTGCCAAAAATAAAGAACATCTTATTATTGCTATTGAAAATACAAGTACATATCTTGCAATTTGTCAAATCCCATAATGGAACATGGGTTTCTCATACCATTCCCTAATGCAAAATGCTCGACTCACTACAACTCACTGTACTAGCTTCCAAGATCTAAGTGCCTCAAGATCTCAAGCACAAATCCACTATCTAATCCTAGCCTCAATACAATTGCTAAAGTTCCCTTTACAATGAGGCATGAGGTCACATTTATAGAGATAAGGTGATTGTTCACCTACCGTGACCCTTGATCTCCTGCCATGACTCTTGAACTTCCTCACTGCTCTCTCATGCCTATTTCTTAGTACATGTTGAATTAATCTCAAAGTAACCGTATACACCACGATGTGAACATTTTCACACTGATAGAAGAGAGAATATGAGGAGAAACAAGAAGTTTTGAGAAAAACTAGAGCGTATCCTTGTTTCCAACATTGTTGTGAAACCATGGAGACTTGCATGAATGGCTGAAATCCTTAATATTGTGCCTCACTTGCATCCAATAATCTTCTATAATTGTGTTCCTAACATTTCCACTAGATTTTAGGAGCTTGAATGGATCCATTTTTGACCTCGTTGAAACCCCAGTAGCATCTGCGGAAAAAAACCCTAGCTCCCTTCATCTAGGTCGACATTCTTGCTTTTCCTTGTTATCTACAAGCAAAAAAGCTACATTGGCCATATACATATTGGCAGTCAAAGAATAATATCAAAGAGTTAAACACCAATTTGGACCCCTGTTAAGTCCCTTTCTACAACACAGTGTTGTAAATGAACTTGACTTTTGCAAGGTATCTCTGGGCTCCAAAATGTTCGCAGTAATTCCTGAAAGAATTGTCCACATCCTTTTGCTTGAATCAATCTCATCCAGTGGTTTTTAATGTGAAGGATCTCAAGATTTTTTATCTTCTGTGGAGGAATCGACAAGTATCATGAAATGGATGAATCCCATTATGGAAGAATTATTGAAGATGCCTAAGATACAACATAGTACATGTAACAAAAATTATGTATTTCTACATAATTCTAATGGGTTTCCCCCACAACCTTTCGTTTAACAAATAAATATTCCATTGAAACTTAACAACCTTGCTTAAGTGGAATTCCAATCTAATTGATTCTTACTATAGTTGTTTGAAGTACCACGACCATTCAACAATCTATTTCCTGCCAGTTTCTGTTGAAGACTAAAATTGGGATCTTGCATTATAAGATTTTGAGGTATAAAAGGTATATTGGCTTTCCCATTTAGCGACACAAAAGTATTGTTCATGCCTATATTATTGGATCTGATATCATTTACTAAGCTAGGCATTAACTGAATTTCCCCTATGTTGTTGAAGTTAGCATTTACATTGTTAGTCAAACAATTTCTAGTCAATCCACTTGAACCTTTAAGATTTGTAGACCAATTACCAGTTCGGACCAATCCATTTAAATTATTCATATTACTCCATATGCCACTATTAAAACCTAAATTTCTTTCAGTATTAGTCCCCCCCCCCTCCCCACATGGCTAGAAAGGTATTCCTCCATTGGAGATGACATCATCATCTCTTGTATAATGTGTTGAACAAAATTTCCTGAATTTGCAAAAGATGATACAGAGTTGAGTTGTGACTGCTAGATAGAGTTTGAGGAACCAACAAATGGAACTTGAATGGTGCTTCCAAAAGAGTTTGTGACACCACTTAAGAGACTACTCTGCCTAGAGGTCATCGAGTTCTAGTGAAGAATCCCTAATATGGTGCTTGTAGAGCTTGTATGGAAGGTTGAATTGACTAAATTAGTTACATTATTAATTATATTATTTGCAACAGGCTTCATAGAAGTAAGTTGACTTGGACTTTGTTTACTGCTCAATGTTTGTGAACCATTCTGTTGGCTAAGACAACTAATTTTGAAGCCCAACAAACCTTGGATCTCAACGAGGAAAATTGTTTAGGCTTTCAATGGCCCCAGTTTTATTTTATCTGCTAAATTCAATTAGATCCTTCATGTCTTTCACTACCTATGATATCTAAAGGAATCGAACATATCCTTTTGTATACCCCATATCATCAACCATGGAACCTCCAATGTTTTTCCTAATTGATAGGCAGTCGTAACAAACATGTTACAGTTTGATTGTAACTCCTAGGGAGAAAGATTTGTTGTACCATTTTGAACTGAGGTTTAATGCTTCTATGAAATTGCGCCTAATTGAGGTACATTAGTTCTTCCAATTTTCACTACCATATTTGATGTTTTAAATCCTTGGTAAAACCTCCACTGTATTTTCAAAGCCTCTACCAAGTTGTTGTCCCACATATTTCACAATGGCACACATCTTGAGGGAAAACACTTGTTGTTTGGCAATCACTTCCAAGACACAAATTTTCTCTAGAAATAAATTATTTTGTGACTTAAGAAGGTTGCATAGTCGTGCTACATCAAAGTCGCATTTTCTAGGAGCTTCCTTGATGCAAACAAAAATGTGATTGTGCAACCTTGGTGGAAGTGCAACTTACTAGAGATCGCATAATCGCATTGCAGATAGGCTATTCACCTTGGATGCTTCTTGGGTGTGATTCAACGACCTCAGTGGAGGTGCAACTTACTAGAGGTTGCACAGTTGTGTTACATATTTTGTCACACTTCTCGGTGGCTTGCTTGAGGTTTTACAATGTGACTTTGCGACTTTTGAGCTTGCCAAAAGAATTGCAACAACACATTATTGCAATATCTTAACAGTGATAATTTACAGTCCTAAAGACCTCAAAACCCTTCGCATAAGGTATGAGCATTAACTTAATAAAAAAAATGAGCTTTTGTTTCACCCAAGAGGATTCCATCGCTAATTTTTGTGTAGTCCTTTTTGAAATCATAGTGTTGTATTGATCAGTTTCTTTGTCGTATAGCCTCATAATGCAACACACAATGTCATATTTCAAAGTGCTCATCAACTGCTACAAAATATTTTCTTGGAGATTAACATTGTCTTTCATTTAGAAATTCTTTCGTCGCATCCCTATTGTGTGTGTTGATATTTCAAGTGCATACAACATTGATGAAATTTCTCAACTCATGCCAATATGTGGCACAACTGGCGTGCAGTGCATGCAACCTACCCATCCTCGATATGTAGCTCTGACTATGGATTTTCATGCCATCAAC
Organism: Pinus taeda; assembly: GCA_000404065.3. Classification (NCBI taxonomy): domain Eukaryota; kingdom Viridiplantae; phylum Streptophyta; class Pinopsida; order Pinales; family Pinaceae; genus Pinus; species Pinus taeda. Next base: position 65,319 of record APFE031288078.1, on the reverse strand, counting down.
ACATGTATCAACTATTCTTAGCGTATATTCCAACATATCCATTTGTTGTAGCAACTACAACCACGCTCCAAAGTTTTTCCTATGCTTTGATTTTGGAGCATTCCTTCTTAACCATAGCAACTCATCTAACACTAATCCAAGTATTCGTGCTTTGACTGAGACTTATATTTTCATTTTCTCTTGTGTTTTATAACTTAGATGATTGTTCTAAGTCACAAGCTAATCTCCCTGTTAGAGTCGGTCTGGTCAGTCCTCCGTCAGAGATCAAAACTCTTTATGCATTTGATTTTTAGGTGTCCCGCTCCATTCACCCAGCTGTATTCCGCTAGGAGCATGTCATAATCTGACAGAGAAGGTCATGGTAGTCATTACCCCTCATGTCTGGCTCCTACTGGCTCAGGTCTTTTGTCAATAGTCATTAAAGTCCATGACAGTCAAGGTCTGGTCCTTTAAAGGACAAAAGTCATTTTCTATGTCTACGTCTAGGGATTCATCAATTTGGTATTTGAACATGTCCAGTAAAGCCATGCAGGCTAGAGTGAGATCCTTACACAGTTATGATTCAGAGAGCTTCATCGTCATGTGGATAGACTTCAACTCTTCTTCAAAACTCTATTTTGAAGAAAAGTCAAACAGTGTCATTTATGACAAAATTTTCAAAAAAAAAGTTGTTAGTTGATTTCTTTAGATACAGTCATGGTTTCCGTGGCCAAATTTTCTGTCGTGCAATCCCTGCAAAGAGTGCCGAGAATTTCATCATTTGAGCTAAAGTTTCAAAGGGAAAGTGAAAATCAGTGTGTTTTAAAGTCAGTGAAAAAGTGTCAAAACACAACATTAGAAAAATGGGTTTTTGAGGAGGCAAAAATTTAACCCATCACTTCCAAAGCTATATATGCAAGTTTTCATCAAAATCAAAGGCATTGTAATTTGTGCTAATCCAAGCCTTGGAGAAACATTGCAAAGGGTGTGAGTGTGCATCATGAGTGTTTGAGTGAGTTGGAGGCAGTTTGAGGGAGCGCGGCACATATACTCATGGGCGCGGCACACATAGAGGGCGTGGCACACATAGAGCCTGCCCGTAGTTCAAATTTTCCACATGCACGGTGCATACCCAGGGCGCGGCGCACTGGGTTTTGTGTGCAGTGCACACATACCAAGGGCCGAAACAAGGCCAAATCACCTCCAAATTTTTGTGAAGCCTATCAAATTGAAAGGTAGGCTCTTTGACATCATTTGTTCATCAAGTTTTATCAATGATATGATGGTTTATACCGATGTTTGAATGAAACCAAATGCATAAAATCAACCATAAGGAATCACCAAGAACCATGATGGCTAGGGTTGCTAAAGTGTGTTGTTAGTGCCAAGGTTCCATTCCACCCATCATTTTCCCCTCACCTACCATTTTTCCTATCCTCCATTTCTCATTTTTCCTAATATCCCTGCCCTAAATTACTACCCAACCCTCTCCCCTATCCTTCCACTATTTGGTCAACATGAAATCCCAAACCCTACCTTGTTAAAACCCCAAACCCTACCTTATCAAAATATCCAAACTCCTCCCATATCCCTAAACATTTCTCCCTATAACCCCTATTCCCATTACATTACTCCCTTCCTAATACTCCCTGTTTCATTATTCCCCTTGGTGACAGATATCACAAAGGCACCCAGCCTCACACCATCATCAAAGGGCAGCCTAGGTACAGTATACACAGCAGTCATGACATCACAACATTCGTCAGAGTATGAGATGGAGAAACAAAGTGACTCATCCTCAGAAGAGCAGGCTCCCAGGAGACATCACAAGAGTGGCAAACATGTTAGGGATGAGCCCACTACCCTCACTGAATTACAAGCATGCCCTCTTGCCGTGTCATGTCCAGCACCTAGCATGTTTTGAATTTTGTCAAAGGGTGGCAAATGTTAGAGTTCATCATGAGTTGGCCCATCTATTTGTGCTTCATCTACATGGAGGTCAGTCTATCTTCGCCGGGGTCACTTTCACATTGACACCCGAAACTATATTAGTGGCAACAGATATACCAAATGTTGGAGAAAAGTGGCATAAGAAGAAGAAGGTGGATAGGAAACACTATGAGCCTTACATCAAGGCTAGAATCTTGAGTCAGCTCACAAGAGTCTTTCCCTTCAGATACTTGAAAGATGAGTATGCTCCACTCATGAGATTGATCATGAAATACTTTAGCTGTGAGGGGAGGTTCTCTCAACTATATGCCTATCACATCCAGTTGCTCATGCACTTCACCAGGGTGAGGATGATGAACCTCCCATTTTTCATATGCAGGAACATAGAGAGGATGAACACCTTCATGCTGCATAAGACCCCTCAGCAGTAGCTTAACAATGCGTATCACTTTGCTCTTATCCGGATTTTGGTAGATCATCAGTTGGGATTCCAGGGCATTGCTTGGGAGGACTTCATCTCCCGTGACTTCTTCAGCACATCATAGGTACTATCAGAGCCAGAGCAGGAGATGGGTGGTCCTTCTCATCAGTATGAGCACCATGAGACCACTACCATGCCAGTGGTTGTTACATATCAGAGAGGCAGAGGCACTTGTTTGCAGCAGCAAAGAGAGTGTTATCTCCACCCAGGGTGGAAGGGGCCTTGCTTCTGGCATCAATGACACAGGTACTAGACAAGGGAAAAAATCCCGTGCATGATGAGGGGCCATTAGGTGGACAGGAGACCGATGTCATCCTCATTCAGGATGATGAGGCAGAGGCAGAAAATGCCCAACTTAGGATGACTATTTAGGAGCAGAACACAGAGATCCAAGACTTGATACTAAATGTGGAGAGGGCCAGATGGATCATCAAGTATCTAGACCAGAGGAACAAGCAGCTTGAGGACCAGCAGGCAATCATGGAGCTGCAAAGCATCCGTGAGAATCGACAAGCTGCCCAGCAAAGGAGGATCAAGCTCACTACCTTGGAGCAAGAGATCAACAATGACCGTGAGTCATGGCTAGAGTGGATCAATATCCACCTGGAGAGACTGCTGGAGAAGGCCAACAGAGACAAAACCATACTGAGGAGGATAGCTTGTCATTACAGGGCACGGAACATGAGTGCAAAGGCCTGGATAAGGAGCTTGAAGGCCAAATTGAGCAGAGCAACAAAAAAGGCGAAAGAGAAAGATCGGCTTCGAATCTTGGCTGAAGCTTTTGTGGCCTAGCATAATGCCTCTTAGAGAACCTCCAGCCAAATTTCAAGAAATTTGGGACAATTTTGGTCACATGGAAATTTTTTGGCACAAACACAGGTTTTTTCTCTATATGCGTCGTGCCACTGGTGTGGCGCGTAGGATTGGGAGCTCCAAATGAGAAATGGTTTGCATTTTTGGATTCAGCATGCAAAATCACGACTACTTGCACTCGGGCAAGAAATTTGGGCATGATTTGAGCCTCCAGGAGGTCAAAAACACCCAAAAAATGGCCTCAGTGCCCCTATTTTGACACACAGGAAGTAGCCTTGGGAGAATGAAGATTTGGAGGGGAAAATGAGCTCCAAATTCAAAAATTCTACTTGGGTTATAAAGTAGACAGGACAGGATTTCCAACAAGCACACTTGGGCACATTTTGGACTCCTACAAGTGCCTCAAAACTGGCCTCAAAGTGGCATGGTGCATATAGAAAATGGCACGGCGCATATAGGAAAGAAGGCCCAAATTGCCTCTATTTAGCGAAATTTCGATTCACGACTTCTCATAAGTGGGCCCTCTCATCTACACTTCACTTTTTCGACACCAAAGGTGGCTTTTAAAGTACTTTCACTCCAGATGGACATCTATCCAAGTGGCAAAGGAAGGCAAAGGGTCACCCAAGCCATTTGTCATGTTTGTGGCGCTGCACCTGTAGCTGATGTTTGGCTCTCCACCTTCATTTTGTAACGCTTTGAGTAACTCCCTAACCCTTGGGCGTTCTATCTCTTCATGGCACATTCTATATATTGTATGCAAACTATTTGCAAAGGGTTGGTTGGCATGTAACTTCTGGGAGACTGTGGGAAAGAAACTCTGTTTCTTCATTGTACATTTTTTACAGAGGATTAATGAAAGGCAACAAATTTGTTTCATGAGATTCATGTGGTTGTGAGTGTACCAAATGTGTCTCTTATGTTTCATATGTATCTTGTTATGTTTCATAGTTCATTTCATATTCATTTCTAGTGAAATTTTCTAAGTTGGATAAGGTAGAATTCAATTTTATTTCTCTGCCTGTGGGAAAATTTCATGTTCAGTGTTCATTCTTCTGTTGAAAAAGATTCATGTTGTCCATGCCCTTTTCACCCTCTTAATCAATCTCTCCATTCTACGTTATCTTAAACTAAATTGCTAGGCTTTCCACCTATCTTACCTCACGAAATAATCTGTGCCTTTGTATTAAATTCTCTGTTCATCGAGGTCCATTGGTCCCATACCATCCCAGAAACACAATCATTCATAAAAATCACTTCTTATATCCATATTCACTTACTAGCCTAAGATAAATATTTCACCGTAAGTCACCTCAGGCCATTTCTTTATCTATTCACTGAGCGTGACTCGGAGAGAGCCCTCTCTTGTTCTGGTAGGGCTAGCTACCAGACTGAGCGTGGTTTGTGGTTACCTTGAATTTTTCCTTCCTTCAGCCTAAGGCGGATTTAGGTGCTAACACTCCCAACTTGGTCACACAACAGTTTTGGGCTTGCCTCTAGAAACTGTGCAATCCTTGAAGGCGGTTAGCCTTGATGATTGGAATTGTGTAGTTCAGACTGGCAGTCAGACTTCAGCTAAAAAATTGTGCAGCCATGGAAGGTATTCAGACTTGAAGATTGGAATTTCACAGATCATACTGGAAGTCAACCTTGAGCTCATAAACTGCACATTCATGGAAGGCATCCCAACAATGAGTCCAAAAACTACGCATCCCTCACTAAGCTAAAAAACTGCGTAGTGCACATTGAGCTGGAAAGTTGCCTAGTTCCCGAGAACTGAACAGTCTTTCCCGATAATGTGCATGGAAATTCTCCCCCCCCCCCCCCCCCCCCATAAAAGAAAGAAAACTAAATGGGAAAATCATCCCTAGGAAATAGGGATCAACTTTTAGTATGCCAAAGGAGGCACTTTTGCTATTTTTAGAACTTCTACTAAGTGTTGCCTTTTCCTTGACTTTAGGCATGCGCGTCATAAATTCCAATTTGCTCAATTCTTTGTAATGGATGCCTCTAGACCTCATTTTTACATTCGATCATCAAGATCTAGCATTCCCTAGGAGATAAAGGAACCTTCATAGCATCGTTGTCGCTTTTCTGGGTGAGTTTTAATTTTATCGCTTTTCTGTCCTTTTTGTCATTTGGTCTGTGTGAGTGTTGTTTCAATTATTTCACTTCTTGGTTATTGGCATTTTAACTTGTTTTATCTTGTAGAACTATTTTTTCAGTCTCTCGTTTTCGTTTCACAAGTGTCACATTGATATTTTTGTTTGTTGCACCAACAGTTGCTGTCTGAGCGACTCTCCTTACATACTTTATTTTCTTTCTATTTGTTGAGTTTTTTCATTTTTTTTCATCGATTTATCCTCACTTGGTCATAAATGCACTCAAGGTCTCATTATCACTAATTTATGCCCATTTTTCACGCCTCCATCGAGCAAATATGCACTTCTTTTGGCCAGATTTTTTCTTGCCTAGTTGGGCACTAAGAAATCCTAAGGCTTAAGCTCCAAGCTTAGCCTCTCGTACTGCATAGTGTGTAGCATAGCCTGGCCCTAATTTCACATTGTGCAGTTCCAACGCTCAGCCTGTCAACCTTGGTCACTAAAGTTGTGCAATGCATAGTCTCTCCCTAGCTCTACCGAGGTTAAACTGCACATTGTGTAGTCTCAAACCTTAAGGTACACCCTTGGCTGTTGGGACTATGAAATGCGCAATTCCCGTAGCCTGTTAGTCCCTCTTGTAGGTGAAAATTGCACAATTCCTCTCATCAAATGCCCAAATTGCTACTTGATCTATTTTGAACTTATATTTTCAAGAGCTAATGTTTTCTTTCCATGAGTGTCATTTCTGTCACACATGTATGACAATTGTGAAACACTTATATCCAATAGTCACTGTTACCATGGAACCAAAGAGAGCTACATCAAGAGAGACCATTAAAAGAATTATTGGGGAATTAGTTGAGAAAGCGCCAATTTACTTGCCAATATATGTGGACACTCAATTATTCATAGAGAAGGAGTCAACACTAACATGGCAGCAAGTCCAACAACAGTAGAACAAGGCAAGAACCCAGTACAAGATCAGGGAAAGAGAAAGTTGCTGACAGAATAGAGGGAGCACAAAGCTATAGAGTGAAAGTGGACTCAGTTTCATGCATTCATCTTTGGCAGCAGAAGAAAAAGGAAGCATAAGATATAGAGAATAGAGTGGAGGAAGAGAGAAAAGCACAACTTGCAGGTAGCAGAACTAAGATCGAAGCAAGAAGAACAAGAACTGAAGGAAGAATGAGAGTTGAGGAGGAAAGAATGGGAAGAAAACAAAAGAAGGAAGAAGAAGAAAGGCAAGCCGTAAGGATAGAAGAAGCAACATCGATTCAAGACAAAACTGGTCAGTAGTAGAGGGAAAGAATGAACAGATGCAGGACCAGGATCTTACTCATCCGATTGAATATTTGATTGAAGTTGCGGACATGGAGTTGGGACCAGCACTACAGGATGAAGATATTGATCTGATGTTGAATGCCCTATAGGTCATCATTAAGCCTCTACCACCTCTAGCCATAGAATTATCCTCGAGCAATGATCATGCATCACCTACATTCCTTAGAGAAAGGGTGATAGTGGTGGACACCATCAAGAATCCAAATTCCATTGCAAAGATAACTTGGCCTTCGAGGGTACGAAAATATCAAACACTTAATATTTTACCATTGAGAGTAAGAAATTGGTACAAAATCTACAGGATGCCCAACAAGAGATAGAACAGCTCTGCGTAGTAGCACAAAACACAGTCTCTGCATAAGTCTACTTGGGGGAAATGAGAGCAACGATACTTGGTAAAGTATTAACACCTAGAGAGACCATGTGGGACCTCTATGAGTAGCTCATGACCATACATAAGGTGGTTGTACACTTTCATATCTTATAGCAACAGAGTAAGGAATTCGTCAAGACTCTTAGGAATGTGCAAACTTCGATCACTATCGTGCAAGAATGGACAATGCGATACAAAGGGGCACCACTTACTTTGGTAAAGAAGATGAAGTCGTAGGTAGAGTTGGAGAAAACAAGAGTTCGAATGTTCATTCAGAACAAAAAAGTAACTCGCCTCATTCATTGGAAACATTCAAGCCTCGTATGTACGGTTGTACATCAGTTTGGAATTCATGGTGAGAACCCACAAAATCCCATCAGTCGAATCACTCACCAAAGCTAAACGCAAACACCAAGTCAGGAAGTAGATTAAAGAGTACTTGGAGTAGCTAAGACATTTGCCACCAAGGAGGATTTTAAAGTTAAACAAACAAAACATGCAGAAATACATTAGTGGTCCCATCCAAATCAAAACCATGTTGCTCTTGCTCGAGAAAGAAGTTAATTCTGGTTCCAAATCATTGTACCCAGATGCTATGGAGGCTAGAGTATGCTTCCAGCCTAACACCATTGTGCAGTTTGGGGATGTTATCGCATAATACCAAGAATGGAATCGATATGTGACCGAGAAGCATCAAGTGGAAGTTGTCAAGCTAGAGTGTTCCGACACTCAAGCATCATAATGTCTTGTCTTGTTAGGATGTCAAGTTGTATCTACCCTATTTTTTCCTATATGGGTATGAGTGTAAAATGTAATATTATTTGAAATTATGTTGTAAGTGAAATTCCAAGTGCCAATATTGGAATATGAAGAGTCATCATGTAATGTAATGAGTCACTTTTGTAAGGAAATTGAAGAGTGATGAGGGTAATCCAAAGGTCACAAAGGGGAATTGAAGGGTCACCCCCTCTTGTTATAAATAGAACCTCATAACTCATGTAACAGGGCTTTTGGTAGCCAATATTTTGGCTAGGTTTAGGCTTAGGAAGAGATTGGGAGTATTATGAAGAGCCTTGGATTCTCCAAAGCGTAGAGCAAGTATACTTATTTGGAGGAGCAAGTGTTATTGACTATAATGTTCCACTATTGGCACTAGTGGTCGTCAATGGTGTATGTATTGATGGAACTTTCACTTATAGTAATAAAATCAGAGCTAGCACACTTTCATGCATGCGTTGTTAATATAGTAGGACTATTCTTGTTGTATTAAAAATGTATGTTATTTTACTTATGAAGATGCTTATGAACTATTTTGTTTACATTTGTATGAATCTTGTTGAATGTGCATTATTGGATTAACTCATCACTTTAACTTATGGACTATTCCACATCTTAGCTTGTGATGTCATTTCACGAGTCTGTTAATTTTAGGTTGTGTACTATTATAGGCTTCCAAGGGGTGCATTTCCTTTTCCCTTCATGTGTTGGAACCATCATGCATCACACTTGACTCTCCACAGGGTCTTTGTAACACCCTCCTCCCACATCTACCCAAGTAATCAACCAACCGAAGTAAACATGTGACCAAAAGTTACTATTATATGCATTAGATGAATTTTGAGGTTTAAAATCTGATCTTCCTGATCCAACGAATAAGGAAGGATACATAGCCTGAATCTGATCTTCCTTTGGGCCCAAAGTGGTTCCATTGCACTTTAACCTGCTCGATTTCTTGGTTCCAGAGAATGAGCATCTTTCTCTGTAATATACACTATGGTTCCAGCTGGAATTCTCATTCTGGCTCCACCTGCAATACAAACTAGTCAATCACATGATCAAAATATTTAACATGCTTCTTAAGTAAGGACACATGGAAAACATCATGGAATTTCACTGTCAGAAGAAGTGCAAGTTGATAGGCTACTGGTCTAATCCTCTCAATAATCCTAATAGGTCCACAAAATTGGGGTGCCACCTTGGCACATGATCCAATCCGTAAGGAACTCTTTTTTTTTAATCCACAAGTACACTTATTCCCAAACCTGGAACTCCTTGAGCAACCTATTTTGATCTTCATAGATATTTTTCATATCCTGTTCTACTTTCAAATTCTTCTTTATTACATGCATTTCCTACTCCATGTCTTCCAACATGTCTGGTTCAATCAACACCCTATTAATTGGATCACTCCAACTAACTGGAGTATTACAGCTCCCCCCATACAATGCCTCAAATAGACTCATCCTCAGTGACTCTTGGTACCCATTGTTGTAAGCAAACTCTACTAGTGGAAGGTACTCTTCCCACTTCCACCATTGATAAATCACATATATCCTCCAATATCCTGCTGACCCTCTCAGTTTGTCCATTTGTTTGTAGATGATAACATGTACTAAAGGCCAACTCTACACCCAAACATACAAATAACTCATTCCAAAACTTATAAGTGAACTTCACATCCCTGTATGACATAATATTCTTTGGAACTCCATGCAATCTGACCACATCCTTGATGAAGACTAGTGTTACATCACTCACTAAGAATGTAGACTTCACTAGAATGAAGTGTGCTACCTTTGTCAATTTGTCCACCACTACCATGATGGAATCATGTTGTCTTACTGTCCTCAAAAAACTTGTGATAAATTTCATGGAAATTACCTCCCATTTCCACTTTGGAATTAGAATCGACTGTAGTAGTCCACTGGAATGCTTACACTCTGCCTTCACCTGTTGACAATCCAAGCACCTAGGCACAAACTTTGCTTCGTATATCTTCAAATTTGGCCAATAATAGAATTTATTCACTGCTGTCAATGTCTTCTGATAACCTGAGTGACCTGAATATGGTTTCTCATGAAACTCCCTCAAGATCACCTTCTTGAGCTCATTGTTATCTGACACATATATCATTTCCCTAAATCTAACCAATCCATCTACCGTGAGACGATAGTATATCATCAATGAACACATTAACAAACTTGTCCAAATACTAACAAAACACACTATTCATCGAGCACATAAAAGTAGTTGGATCATTAGTTAAACCAAATGGAGCTACAACAAACTCATAATTCCCATACCTGGTCCAGAAAGTTGTCTTGTAGATGTCCTCTTCTTTAATGCGTACCTAATGATATCCGAATCTCAGATCGATCTTTGGGGACATTACTGCTCACTTCAACTGATCAAATAAGTCATCAATCCTCGACAACAAATACCTGTTCTTGATGGTCACTTTGTTCAACTTGTTGTAGTCAATGCACAATCTGAGAGTACCATCCATCTTCTTTACAAACAATACCGGTGTGCCCCATGGTGATACACTTGGACTAATGTATCCCTTGTTCAACATTTCCTTCAAATGAAGCTTCAACTCTAATAACTCTAGTGTACTCATCCTATAAGGTGCCTTTGATTTCGAAGCTACCCCTGGCACCAACTCAATAGAAAAGTCTACTTCCCTGTGAGGTGGAAACTATGAAATCTCTATGGGAAACACTTCCTAAAAATGTTGTAGAACCAGGTACCTACTCAAAACATCTACATCCTCAACTTCCTTACCTTTGTCACTAGAAATATGTATAGAAAATAACACACATCATTTTTTGCGATGTGCTTTGCCTGCATAGATGTCACCATCCTAATTAATGTTGCTTTCTTCTTACCTTACGAAACTCTTTGTACTCCATTGTTATCTAAGCACTCAATAGCTTTGTAATAACTATCCACCTTGGTTCTATGAAGGTATAACCAATCCATACCCCGCAACATACTATATAATCCCAATAGTAATACATTCAAATATACTGAAGTAGGCATACTATTCAAATCAAATTAACAACCTCTTAACCAATGATGAATTCGTTTGTTTGTACATGTAGCTAACTACACTAACCAAGAATTTGCATGCACTTCTTTATTCAAATCACACTTATCCACCAAATTAGGACTAACATAGCTAAAATTAGATCTAGAGTCAATCAAAATCCAAACAACTTGACCAAAAAGCTTACCATCCATCTCAATGATAGATGCATGGTGATCTTCCTATTTGTTATCCAACACTGCAAGCCTGCATAGATCCTTGGAACACTCTATCCAACGTCTCCCATTGTCTATGCCTCCTGAGAACTATAAATATGCGGTCTACCACCCTGATACTATGGATAATCTCTCCTGCAATGATATCCTCCACAAGTCCAACATCACACGGGTTCCTTATTCTTCTCCTCATATTGAAATCCCTGTACTTTGTCAGATACATTGAACTTCTTAGATGGTGATGCGTTCTCTTTATTACCTGAATCCTGAGGTATTTCCCGCTTCTTGTCCCATTTCCTTTGTTCCTTGCATTACCCTTCTAGTTTGGCTTAGTCTCATATTTGTGCTTCGATTGCTCATAACAATGATTTAGCTTCCGGATGGCCTCTTGTAATGATCTAGGCTCATAGAACTCAATCCGGTCTTTGAATGCAATCAATAACCCACTAGTGAATATCTAAATCTTGGCTTTCTCCTCCTTGAGGTAAGGCACATACCTCAGTAGCACCAAGAACCTTCTAGCTTACTCCTCATCTGTCATCGATCCCATCGTTAGCTCATAGAATTAGTTTTCCCTGTCATCAAAGTATCTCTCTAATAGATACTTCTTCTCAAATAGTCTCTCGAAGTCATTCTAAGTCAAGTCCTCCTCATAAATCCTTTGACATTCTTCACATCGCCCCACCAAATATCTTCTTTACCTTTGAGACTGAATGCAGATATTTTGGCTTTCATGTTCTCTGAAAAATCATGCAACCTGAATAAATTCCTCATACCCAGCAACCATGCCTCTGCATCCTATGATTTCTTCATCTCTCCATCAAATGTATGTGGCTTTTATTTCTTAAACTCATCTGAAAAATACCCCCTATCACTCCTCGTGTAAGGATGATAATGATGGTGATCATCATGCCTGTGAGAACCATAACTAGAATAGTACCTGTGTCTATCACCTCTCCTATCTGGAGTATCCAAAAACCTGCCATCTCTAGCCATGTCATCTATATTCGACCTGTGATGACCATGAGACCTACAACCATATGCCCCATTAGTTTTTTCCTCCTGCTCATGACTAATCCAAGGTGGTCCTTGTCGCTGCAATTCTGACAAACTTTGAAGTATCACTGCATTTACCTCTACTTGTTTCTCCCGTGCTTGTATGATTTTGACATTGTCTGCCTTACAACTCCTTATTTATGTCTTTAAGCTTCTCAATGTATCTTCAAAATCAAATGAGTGACCAACACCACGTTTCTCATCTGATCCATAGGGAGAGTCTCGGGAACTATATTCTACCGCCTTTCTAGTCAACTTCGATATTCTTCCTACAAGGTATAACATATCAGCTAAACCAAATCACGATAAAATAATGTACGTTAGCATAATTCAGGGAGGATATATCATATGCAATATCAACCAATCAGTGTAATACATTTATAACATAGTCATGACAACATATAGAAATATAACACATAAGCATATAACCCTACACACATCATTCTAGCTAAAGTCCAATCAACAATGCATGACCATATCAACTATACATACCATGACCTCATGCATGACAATGACGACCACATCACTATACACTTAACCACATGTGAATACTGATGTGCATAAACAATGCATAATCAACCATACATTCATGATGACACACTCCACAACAACATCATGAACTTCCCATGGTGACATCACTACAACCATCATGCACACCATACAAATGCAACAAGCACATGGTCTTACAACGCAAGAAACACAGATGCAACCAACATGAATGCATGACCAACACACAACCCATCCAGTCCAAGGGATGAACCATGCTTTGATACCACTCTGTAACACTATCCTTGCACATCTACCCAAGTAACCAACCATCAGGGGTAAACATGTGACGAGAAGTTACTATGATACAATTTGACTTCCTAAGTCACCTTAAGGAAGTGGAAATGACTGAAAGACACCATAAAAACCTTCTAAATCAGCAATAAGACTCCCAAGAATCATCCCAACATCTTAGGTAACCAACCCTTGATTCCTACTAAGTTTTTATATCATTACACTCCTGAACGCTCCCTTGATATGGGCATGCATGCATCCAGAGGGATCTGGATGCTACAAAAACATGGTATGCCAATGTCCAGGGAATTTTCTACCCAGTGTTGTGCCTATTTCCCTCATATTTGAGCCACTTTCTCAGGCCTAGAGCCTAGGTCAATGCCCAAAAATAAATGACACATTCAGAACAAAAATATAACGATGAAATTATGATCCAAGTCTGGGTGTGACGAAGGACCCTTCCAAGACCTTTTACTTTCGTGATGTGTTAAATTTCATTTTTAAAAGAAAATTAATGAATAAATGTGCATGTTGTAAAGAAGAGGAACATGACAATCATCAGCAACATAAAAACATAATACGTTGATAACGGAGTTCGTCTAGGAGGGACTACGTCTCCGAGCCCTGGTGTCAAGATGGTGTAGGCTGCTGCATTAAATGCTCTCAATAGTGATGATGTACACAAGAGATGATGTCGCGATCATACAAGAAAATTACCTAATGTAGGAGTGGCTCTAAGAGATGTTCCCCTATAGTAACTCTTAGTCAAAAGACTCCTATCAGTATGACACAAAAATCATGCACGATGAGCATCCCACCAACATGGCATAAAAGGGATCTCAAAAAAAACATCCATGGTGACACATGAGTATCCCATCAACATACAGCAAAGGGATCTCAAAACACAACATTATGCGTCATGACAACAAGTACATCACATAGGCGATTCTGCGTCACATCAAGCAGGAATCATAAAAATCAGTAAGAAAACAGGATCCCACATCAAACATCAATCAAGGACATGTGCAGCACAATGCATAGCAAAAGAAGTACATGAACACTGCATATACCTCACAACCAAGGGCCATCTGAAGAAGTGGACATCAAACTGTTGAAGCTGTTCGGGCCATCGATCTCACAACATCAATCACATGACTACTTGCACATGGATGTTGACACCTGCATTCCACTTAGAAAAGTGGCTGAAGAATAGAATGTGAGAATGAGAAATCTGAATGCACCATCAGATTTGTGACGTCATAGCGCAAAATTGAATGTGCAATTTTTGAATTATGAGAAGTTGAGAATCTGGGGCTCAAGGAATCTTTTAGATTCCCCCTAGATTCTTCAAAGATTCTACTCCATGGGTGGACTGGAAATATGCAACTCAAAAGGCAGTTCTAACCTCGCCATTGCGATCCCTGCGGAAAACCATGAAAAATGACTGTAAAGTTGACTATATTCTAACATGGAGAAAAATTACCTCCTTAGGAAAATTGCAAGGATCATGGTTTTGTGCCTTGTTTTTGCAGCAATCATGGTTCCACCCTCATACTGAAAATGGCCAAAAAATGTAGAACTTTGATGGAGACATGGAAAATGCCATTACATTCATGTCATCGAGAAGTGTTGAAACCATATAAAAGTTGTCAAAATCTGACACAGTGAATTTTCACCCCTCATGCAAAATGCTGCCTCAAACTGCGTGCCAAGATTCTGCCTCCTCTGTCTTGAAATTCATGCCCGCTCCTGGTTCCTCCATCTGTCCCTTGGTGCACTGGGAAATTGTTGGGTTTATATAAATTCTCGAGCAATTTTTCCAAGAAATTTGTTTGGTGCAGTGGTAAGTTTGGAAAATTGGTTGAGGAGGGGTCAGGTGGTCAAACCCCGCCCTTCCTATTTTTTTCCACATTATAGTTTCAAACCCAAAATATATATGATTAGGGGAGTTGGGTCTGCATCGGGCAGCCTGCCCCCATAATCCCCATAACATGTGTTGTATTGGAGGTTCATTAAGTTTTGGTGGTTATGTATTAATGGGGAGTAATGGTTATGGTTTTTGGGGCCGTCTGCTTGGGGGCCAGCGATGTGGACCGAGCGGGTTGGACCCCTACCAGTCCCGTACTAAGTTCCATCGTCACATTGTTTTAGGGTGTGATTTGTTGGGGTGTGGGCAGGGTCCACTGGAGCTGGCCTACCCACCCCCTTAATACACAACCCAATGTTTATATTCTGTGGGTGGAGGGCTCGACAGAGTGATGGCTGTCGAGCCAAAATTTAAAAAAAAACACTTATGTGAGGTTTGGGGCTAGGTTGATGAGGGTCATGGCCCATTGGCCCATTATAAAATTTTTGTAATGTAGTGTTTGGGTAGCAGGGGTGGGGTAGCGGGGGTGGTGGCCTGCCACCTTATTTATAATTTTTTTTTTTTACTTTTATAAAGAGGGGGTAATTTTCAAAGTTTTAGAAAATAAGGGATATTGGGAAAATTAATGAGGCCACAATTTCGATTGATTTCGGGAGCTAGGTTTCATGCCTTGGGGTTGGTCAAATTGTAGGACACTTAAACTTGGCCCACAACCCAACTTTGACCAAAACTTTGACTGGCTCGTTCTCCCTCATATGAGCTCAGATTGACGAACCGTTCACACCTCCATGATCAAGATGATGAGATCTATGCTTTGGTCTTGGGTCAACATCATTCGGAACACTTTTATTTTCAAGCATTCATAAACCATGTTTGTCCTATGTGTCTCTAGAGCCACCTGCATCAATCCTCCCCATTGAGGAGCTTTTGGTCCTCCAAAAGCATGAAAAGTAATATGCAACTTCTTTGTACCTTGTCTGCATCACAAGCATCCTAGAAAGGTCTCGCTTCCATCACCTTCACCTTTGTTCATCAGAGCCTTAAGAAACGAGTCGACACTTGCAACCTTTGCAAACCTGTAGTACCATTCTGCAAATTACATGCTTGACTTTCATGACCAAGTAATGACCCAAATGTCCCACACTTGCCACGAGTTTATAACACATACTCGCTGGTCAAGTTTACATCAAGATGGATGCAAGACCTTAGCTATGACAACATGGCCAATCTGTCATTGTTTCTTCAACAAGTGATGGAAAACACATCATCACTACAACACATGATTTACAATGATCAGGCCAAACACTATTTTCTTTCGCTTTGACAAGTGATAGAAACATAAGATCACTTTCATATTTTAACATGCGACACCAAATAAGACCAAACATCATTATTGTTAAAGTGATCAAAAATACATCATCACTTTTACATCTTAAAATGCAACAAATGATTTACAAAAGAACGACCATGAAAAGACAACATGTCTAGAAACCATTTTCACTTATCAAGGTGAATGGGTCGTCACCCTGTGATGGTTTTGCTTGTCGAACAACTGTTTCATTTGGTCCATGCATCGACAATTTGTCTTTAAGGCGCTGCTTTGGATGAAGCCTCCAACATGTGGCTCTTTGATGGCGACTTCTATCGCAATGACTACAATAGGTCTTCCTCCTCCAAATCTGTTTAACATGTTTGTTTACCTGCTATTGAGGGGGTCTTTCATGCCTCATCCTTTTGTGTGATGCCATTAGTTTCCAACACTTAGAAAATGTATGGTTATGTAATCCAAAAAAGGTACATGTTTTTCAATTCCATGTTTTATGTTCATCGTTAACAACATGATCATAATTGAAATGAACATTCGAATGTCACAAGTGGTTATACCTTTCCTTTTCGTCTTTGATGTCATTATGATGATGAGAGCTTGCTTCAACTTTCTCCCTACAATGGGCACTTCCATGGGATGATGGGTTATGTTCCCATCATTCTCTTTCCTTGATGATTTTGACGATGTCTCAGAAGAATCTGACACCTTCGAGCATTCTCCTTTGGTGTATCGAAAGCCTGTAAATTGAGATCTCTGCACAACCTCCAATGGTTGATTTAAGTATTGGTTGTTAATACCGAGTTTTTCTTCCTTCTTGTGCCTCGTCCTTGTAAGGAGCCTCATGTTTGTCCCTGTAATTGGGATCTCCAAATCTCCAACAGACATCATACTATGTGAAGATGAAATCGAAAGGAAATCAACATCTTTTACCTCCTCTGTTGATTTGGGAAGAACTGATGAGGGTTGCTCATCATCTGTTGTTGGTGGTTCGCTAACTATCATGGCACATTCCCCAACTTCCTTTCTGATATACCCAAGTCCTGCCTGACAGGGTAATTCTTCTACTTTGATGGGGTGGACAATGCCTTGGCCATTAACGCCCAAGCCCTTTCCTTCATACCCCATTTTCTTCAACAGTTTGGAGCAAATTCCTATGGTGTGATTTTCAAAGACAGCGAAATAATCATTAGGAAATATACATGAAGATGGAGAACTACCTTTTACCTCACATGGGTCATGCTGCAGCTTTTCCAAGGCCTCGTCCTTTGCTTTCAATTGTCGTAGAAAACTTTGTTTTTCCTCTTTCTCGTTATGTAGGTGCATCTTCAATTCAGCCTTCTCTATTTGAAGATTATGTTTGTTTTGCTTCATTTCTTCCAGGGCCTCTTCCATGGCTTGCAACTGAAGCTGCAACTACTCCATTTCCTCTGTCTCTTTCTGTAGAGTCTCATACATTATCTCTACCCTTTTGGAAATGTTGAGCATGGTCTCGTACATCGCTTTTTCATCCTCTATCATTGCACGTTCCATTGTTCACACTGTATTTCACATCAAAACAAAGACCGCTCTGATACCACTTGATCCAGGTCCGGGTGTGATGAAGGACCCTTCCAAGACCCTTTATTTTCGTGACGTGTTAAATTGCATTTTTAAAAGAACATTAATGAATACATGTGCATGCTGTAAAGAAGAGGAACATGAAAATCATCAGCAACATAAAAACATAAGACGTCGATAAAGGAGTTCATCCAAGAGGGACTACATCTTCGATGTTAGGGTCCCACCCTAACCCCTTATTTATGTAATAGGATCGAGTCATAGTTATAGTTAAGTAAAGAGTCAATAAAGCCCATATTAATAATTGTAAGTGGTTAACATGCATTTAATGAAGGGACCAAAGTTAGTTGCAAATGGGCCATGGTATTAGATAGATGGTATTAATAAGAACCATGCTATTGCCCCATGGTATTGCATGTATGAATCTGATATAAAGGATAGAGACTCCCCTCGAGGAGCATCATGTCTTATTTTGAAATCGAGCTCTGCTCTATTGGAGGTTGCCCCCTCGAAGAGGCAAGTGAACATTTCTTTCTGAATAATAAATTACTTACTGTTATTTCTCATTTTTCTATGTTATAGGTATATTTATTCGCATATTTGGCATTCTAGTATTGTCTTGCAGGTTAAGAGAATAACAAGTGGTATCAGAGCGCTTTCCAGGGCTGGTCGGATCTCCATTTTTTAGCAATTTTTTTTTTGGCTAGAGATGTGTTCCAATGTCTTTAAACCATGAGATCTATCATTGAGTGCATAAACCTGTGGATTTGGTAAGGCATGCACGCAGGAAATACAAGAGGTGGTCACACTTGTTGGACTCCCTTGTAACTGTTGTGGGTACCCCTTCGAGCAGTAGCACATTAGACAGAACCACGCACGGACTGTCTTCCAAGTACCCTCTAGGTATATCAGAAGCCCCATAGCTCCCTTAAAACCTCGCCATAGATAAACCATCAGCTGTCTTGCTGCTACAGTACACTGATAACAGTACTTGGAGAGATTACTCGTGTGTATGATAGGGTAGTCGGGTTGTACGGCTAAGGGTACGGTTGATCCTCCTTGGTTAGTGCCCTGAAAAATTGGGTTGAGTACTGCTGTTAGACCCTTATGTATATTGCGATCTCTAGCACCTGACACTCCTAGAGACCATAGTTCCCTTCTCTATCTCTGGATCACACATAATATTTACCAGATTATATCTCACAAGTGGGGTTTTTTCACAGAAACAACAATCAATTCTGCCATCCAAATCTATCAGAACAACCATTCAGATCTATTAGATCCATCAGATCTGCAGCAGCAATCAATTCCGCCATTCAAATCTATCAGATCATCCATTTAGATCTATCAGATCCGCCATCCAAATCTGAGTAGTTGTGTGGGTTACTATACCTAGGCGTGATTTTGCAGGACTTTTGGCAACATCGACATTTCTAGGATTCAGCTACTGCAATATTCCTAAGAAAGGAGTAAAACTCTGTTCGGAGCAAAAAAAAAAAAAAGTCTAAGATCCCCCGGGGTGCTTATTGGTGACTTAGCCCATCAGAATTAGGACAACGAGTTGAGCAAGGTGGTTAGTGCCAAAAAATTTGGGCAATCCCAAAATTTCAAGTACATTGGATCGGTGCATGGTAGAAACTAGAGCTCAAGCTATGGCGAATGAGAGGATCGACAAACTTGAATCAACATTGAAAGAGGTCGTGTCGCTGCTGCAGAACATAAATACAACACTCTCGAAGGGCAAGGAGGAGGCATGTGACGAGGCACATATTGGCAAAGAAAACAGTGAGGGTGAGTCTAGCTAGTCACTTCACCTTTTGGCACCCACCAATAATCCCATCTATGACCACCAAGCTGGACATGTATAAATTTGATGGCTCTCACCCGGCCGCATGGATAGCACAAATGGAGCAATATTTCACTCTGAATGACATCCTGGATAATGCGACTCAGCTAATTGTGGGTATCATGTACTTGAACAATGAAAGATGGAAATGGTGGCAATGGCATCAACGTTGCCATGGAAGGCCCTTGACTTGGGAGACATTCAAAAAAGCTCTTATGGATTGCTTTGACCATGAATCTAACTTTTTGGGTCATCTCACTAAGCTCCGATAGACAGGAATAGTGAATGAATATATTGCAGCCTTTGAAGACTTAGCTTTCCACACTAGAGGTCTACATAATGAGTTCTACGTGGAATGTTTTGTCAGTGGTCTCAAAGAAGCCATACAAGCCCACGTCCAACTGCACCACCCTAGCTCATGGCTGCATGCTTGTAGGATAGCTCGTGAAGTCGAACGTGCATTAGCGGCCCAATCAAATCTCCCAAATTTCATCACCAAGGGTCGCCCCCACAGGCTCAAAGCACTACCCAAACACTCAAGGCTTAAAAGGTGTCACCAGTAGAAATGGTGGAAAGAAGAAAGCAAGGTTTATGTTCCTATTGTGATGAAAAATACTCCCTCAGGCATATATGCGAGGAGCCCAAATTCTTTCAAATTGATGTTACTGATCACAGTCCATCGGAGGAAGCCCCACCACTTGAGGAACCAGAGGACGAAGAAGAGGACAACCAGTAGAACAATGTACCTGAAGAACTAGTTATCTCGCTGCATGCTTTGGCAGGGATTTCTTTGGCTCAAACTCTCAAAATCAGAGGTTTTATTAAGCATCGCCCAATAGTATTCTTGATTGATAGTGGAAGTACACATAATTTTATCCATCAAAGAGTTGCGGAAGCAGTGAAATTTTTTTTCTGAGTAGTTTCTAACTTCCAGGTCCAAATTGCTGATGGGGGAACAATGAAATGTTAAGGCCGCTATGAAAATGTCAAACTTCAAATGGGGGATTATCAGTTAAAGACCCACATGTTTTCCATACACATGGGAGGGTGCGACATTGTCCTCGGTGCTGAATGGATTCGCACACCTGGCCCAATCACAATGGATTTCTAGGAGTTATATATGAGCTTTAAGCAGAACAACCACACACATACCCTTCACAGACTCTAGGCGGGAGCTCCCTCTATCATCAGCTCACATCGAATGGAAAAATTGTTAAAAAACGGCAACCATGGAGTTATAGCTCAATTTAATGCCATCTAGGCCTTCGAACCCAATTCTCTTCATATTCATCCTAAGATGCAACAAATCTTAAACAACCATCTGCCAATCTTTGAAAAACCTCATGAGCTTCCACCCTCGAGAGGGGAACATGATCATAGCATTACTTTGGTCCTAGGGGCCCAGCCACCAAATTTGCACCCATATAGATATCTGTTTTCCCAAAAGAATGAAATAGAAAAAATAATCAAGGAACTCTTGGAAGCAGGAATCATTCATCCCAGCATTAGTCCTTATTCATCGCCAGTGGTCATGGTGCTCAAGAAAGATGGGGAATGGCGTATGTGTCCAGACTTCAGGGCCCTTAATAAGTAGACAGTCAAAGATAAATTTCCCTTCCCGGTTGTTGATGATTTGCTGGATGAACTAAATGGGGCTCAATTATTTACTAAGCTCAACCTTCGCTCAGGCTACCACCAAATTCACATGAAAGAAGTAGACATTCTAAAGACTGATTTCTGAACTCATGAAGGCCATTATTAGTTCCTAGTCATGCCATTCGGTCTTTGTAATGCCCCATCCACTTTTCAGAGCCTTATGAACCACCTGCTCAAACCATATCTCAGAAAATTTGTCCTTGTTTTCTTTGATGACATCCTCATCAATAGTCGCACTTGGGCCGCACATCTTCAGCATGTAGATCTACTCTTGCAACTGCTCCGCAAACATAAATTAAATTTCAAGATGTCCAAGTGTTCTTTTGGCATTGAAGAAGTTGAGTATTTGGGCCACATTGTGGAGCGTGAAGGTGTCAGGGTGGACCCAAAAAAGATCCAGGAAATGCAGGAATGGCCTCAACCTAAGACCTTGAAGAGCCTGAGAGGATTTTTGGGTCTCACAGGCTACTATCGTAAATTTGTCTACAATTATGGTCGCATTGCTAGGCCCCTAACTCAACGCCTCAAGAAAAATTCATTCCTTTGGAATGATGAAGCACAACATGGCTCTATAGCTCTCAAACATGCCATGTGTTCCACTCTAGTCTTAGCACTACCTGACTTCACCAAATCTTTTGTGATTGAATGTGATGCTTCGAGTACAAGTATTGGGAAGGTCTTAATGCAAGAAGGTCGTCCCTTGGCCTTCATGAGCCAACAACTAAGTGGGAAGAATCTAGGACAATCTACCTATGAGAAGGAGATGATGGCCATCGTACATGTAGTAGATACATGGTGACCATACTTATTGGGGCAACGTTTCCAAATCTGAACAGACCATCAAAGCCTTAAATATTTTCTAGAGAAACGCCTATCCTCACCACAACAAAATAAATGGCTCACCAAAATGCTGGGATATGATTATGAGATAATTTACAAGAAAGGGCATGAAAATATTGTAGCAGATGCGTTATCCTGCCAATTTGAGGAGGAAAGTACCCTGCTCACAATTTCCCTTCCCATTCCCAAATGGATTGAAGAGGCTCACAAGGAATGGTTTTCACTTCCCTGGATCTCCCAACTCATTAATCAATTGCAGGTGGATCCAAATTCCACAGCGGGCTACTTGTGGCAGGATGAGATTCTTCGCTACAATGACAGAGTAGTAATATCACCAAAATCCACCCTCAAAAGCCACATTTTGGTAGAGTTGCACCCATCTCCCACTATAGGACATTTATGCTTTCAGAAGACGTATGCTCGCATTGGGAGATATTTTTTTTGGACAAGCATGAAAAAGGACATTCTTACTTTTGTAGCTGAATGCGACATCTGTTAGCACCACAAAGGAGAAACAGTCAAATCCTCCGGCACATTATAGCCATTGCCCATCCCAGCCTCAATCTGGACGAAGGTTTCTATGGATTTCATTACGGGTCTTCCAAAGTCAGGAAACAAGTCAGTCATCATGGTGGTTGTGGACAAGCTTTCTAAGTATGCTCATTTTTGCACCCTACCCCACCCTTTTGACACTGACTTTGTTTTCTCAATATTTCATGGATCAGATCTTCAAATTGCATGGCATGCCCACTTCCATTGTGTCTGATCATGACCTGGTCTTCACCAGTAACTTTTGGCAAGAACTCTTTCAGCTACAAGGTACCCAACTACAACTTAGTACTTCCTATCATCCACAAACTGATGGTCAAACTGAAGCAGTCAACAAATTTTTGGAAACCTACTTTAGGTATTTCACTTCTGAAAAGAAACATCTCTGGGTACAGTGGTTACCTCTAGCTGAATGGTGGTATAAAACAAACTATAATGCCACCACCAAAATGACTCCATATGAAGCAGTTTATGGTCAACTCCCTCCTTCCCCTACTTCTTATATCAAGGGATGCTCGAAGGTACAAGCAATGGATCAACTCTTACAAAACCGCACAACCATGCTGACCCACCTTAGAGAGAATCTTCATCAAGCTCAAAACCACATGAAGCAATAAGTAGATCAACATTGCTCAAAATGCCAATTTTAAGAAGGGGATCAGGTATTTTTGAGGCTGCAACCATATAAGAAAACATCACTCAAAGACAAGGGTTGTTAGAAACTATCTCCAAAATTCTATGGACCGTATCAAGTATTTCAGCGCATTGGAGAAGTTGCCTACAAGCTAGCTTTACCACCCACTGCAAAAATCCACCCAGTTTTCCATGTCTCATGCCTCAAGAAAATTATTGGGAACAATTGCAGAATTCAAAATAGTCTACCTGAACTGGATGAAGAAGGGTCAATCTAGCTCCAACCTGAATAGGTTCTTGATACTCGAGAAAGGCACCTGCGTGGCTGCATGTTCAAGGAAGTCCTCGTCAAGTGGAAAGACACGTCTCTAGAAGATGCATCCTGGGAACTAGCCACTATTCTTCAGCAGTTTCCGCAGCTTCAGCCTTGAGGACAAGGCTATTCTTATGGGGGAGGGCATGTTAGGGTCCCACCCTAACCCCCTTATTTATGTAATACGATCGAGTCATAGTTATATTTAAGTAAACAGTCAATAAATCCCATATTAATAATTGTAAGTGGTTAACCCACATTTAATGAAGGGACCACAGTTAGTTGCAAATGGGCCATGGTATTAGATAGATGGTATTAATAAGAAC
>APFE031288078.1:0-37543 GCA_000404065.3 Pinus taeda | reverse complement strand
CCATCTGAGCACTTGTCACTTCGGGCTCATTAAAAATCGAAGGTGACTAGAGTCATCTTTAGCTTTTTCTCGACTCTTTAAAATTGAAAAAGCAAGTTGTGTCAAAGCGTCTATAATTTATTTTAATCAGAATAATGTCACTGTTCCCTCGTTGGTCTTAGGTTGAAGAAAATGTAGTCCACCAACCAAGGATTTCCCCTTGGAGGAAATCCTAGTCCTTTCTCCTCTTGGGGAGATGTTGGTGCACCTCATATGGCCACATTGTCCCTCCTAGGACTGACAATCGACTTGCCAATATGGCTCTTCTCGACCTCTATTGTTCAAACCACTGCGATTCCTGAGCAATCAACTCAACAACTAGATGATACTAGAGTTACCCCCCAACCTTCTGCTTCACTTGTTTCTCCCTCCCCTCCTTCCTCTTCGCTTGGTGAAGTTGGTAAAGCTAAAAACCAAGTAACTGAGAAGAAGAAGAAAGGAAAGGAGAAAAAGAAGAAGGAGCCAAAGGCAAAAAAAGGCAACCATGCATCATCTAGCGAAAATCCACACACTACACCGTCCAAACCTAAATCTCCACGTGTCATTTGCAAAGGAGGCCACTATCATCGAGATTGTCCTTGCATCCCTCGGATCTTAAGGGACTGGTCTCCTTGTTTGCATAATTCAGTGTCATCAACCTTTGACGGTCATGTTGAGAGTACACCGTCAACTAGTGAAAACGAAGTCTCTGGATAGAAAGGAAAATGCAAATTTCCTTGCAAACTTTGTGAAGGCAATCATGCTGTCCACCGTTGTCCCTTCCTAGATGAAGCTAAAAGAGTCTTGGATGACCATCTTGCTTCACTACTACGGTTTCCTCCTAGATACAAGAAACTCTTGCCGAGTCCATCGCTAGTTAAAAAACCGACTGATGCGCCTTTGTGGTCAGTTGAAGCATCTATCATTGAAGATAAACCCTCTGAGTCCCCACTAGATGAAAGTTAAAAGGTCGAGGCAGCAGTCGATCCGATCCTGTCTTCGGAAGGTCCATCTTCAGATGGTACAGTCACCGAAGAGAATAAGAACGACACCATTTATATTCTTTTCATAAGCACAGACTCTGATGAACATGGCGGCAATTTACCCATTCCTTTACCACAGGAAGGAAGTTCGTCAGGGTCATATCGAGCCATTTATTCAATCCCACCTCCGAGCAACCTAGTCATTTCCTTCAATTGGAATCTACTAGGCAGACCTCGTTTACTGTCTAATGTACCATTCCGAATCATTGTACAAGCTTACAGAATGGTCATGGCCAGTACCATCATAGATGAAGGGGCTTCTATGAGTATCCTTTCCTCAACTGCTTGGAAAGCGGTTGGTTCACCATCGCTTCTACTTGAGATGCGAAATCTAACAGGCTTTGACAAAGGAACCAGTCAACCATTAGGGATCCTTCCAATTTTTCCTATAACTTTGAGAAGGAAAACCGTGTATCTGAATGTAATGGTAGTCTAAGGACCTTTAGATTATAATCTGCTCCTTGGGCGTGACTATATTTATAGCATGGGAGCCATTGTCTCCTCATTCTTTCGAGTAATGTGTTTTTCGCATGAAGGCCAAGTGGTCCAGCTCGTAGACCAGCTTTCATTCCCCGGCTCACACATAGCTAATAGTCAAATGCCATCCCTAACTGGTCTTTTCATGCAAGGAATATCTCATCAAACTCTAGTCCGTCCACTTGAAGAGCGAGAGTAATTTGGTGGCCATGACTGAAACCCAAGGGGCATGCACCCTAGTCTGCTTCGGCAGGGAAACTCCGGGTATAGGGTAGGTTTCCGCGAAGGATATATGACTAGTCTGACACCCGTCCGTTTAGGAAAATGGGATTAGGCCAGAATAAGATTCCCTCGTCAAGGTTAGGTGGTTGGAGCTAGAATCACCTTTGTCCAAATGGACTAAGCTGGGAAGTGTTTCTGTTTGCTATGCAGATGGAAACTATCTTGCAAATGCGAGAACTTCTATATAGTAGCCTGGAAACTGTATTTCACTATACCTGGGGGCATGCAAACCTTTTTGCATGCAAGTGAAGAGCGATCATTTATTTTCTTAATTTGTAGATTCTCAACCCTTTAAAATCATAGGATTTGTCGTTCCTAGCTTGCATAATGAAAGGATACGGAGCAAAGCTTTGAATGGTGCAAGCTCCACAAAAATGGAATCTATCGATGAGACATCCTTATCATGCGACTGGCACGAGTATTTTTTATGCGAAGTTCAAGCTCGTTAAAAATTAAACCTAAGCAATGAGCAAATGTTCCCCCAGAGTTTAAGCTCATTAAAAATGAACCAACATCTGATAAATAACCATTGCGAACGCATTATCATCAGCTTTTGAGCCCTGGTCGTGTTCTTACCATCACTTCCACTCTATTTTAGTCAATCATACACCTCCATTTGATTGTTTACCCTTTTGAGGAACAATTGCGATGAGTGATTCTATTAGCCATCCTTGTGACACTGTTGTGATTGGAAAATTCCAAACCTTACCTGGAATTAGCAGCTACCCGAAAATATCACTTGTTCCTCAAAAACGAGTCTCCTTTAAGCTCTTTTCATTTGACTCGTAAAAAATGAAAAGATTGTCGAGCAATTAGCCTCTCCAGCTCATTAAAACTATCGGAAGTGCTATCCCTCCTATAGATTTTAATCTTTTTGGACCTGAGGGATTATTACACAAAACGATCGAGTGCTTCTTTTGTTCGGCTCGTTAAAACTATCGAAAATTCATCCCTTTCATATTATTTTATACTTTTTCAGACTTAAGGGATTATATGACAAAAAAGGATCACTAGAGTTTCCTTTCCATCCCTTTTCAAACTCTCTAAAATTGAAAAAGGACCGAGTTGTCTTTGTCATTAAACTCGTTAAAACCAATAGGGACAAACTTGTCCATAGAGACAAGAACGAGTTTCACTGTTGCTAGGCTTGTTAAAACATAGCGACAGGTTTTCCCGAAGGGAAAAATATAGAACAAGAGTATGTTATCCTCATCAAGCTTGATAAAAATAAAGAGGTACTGGTCAGCAATGACTGGGGAAAATTGGGAAGAAAACTTGAAGAAACTTTATTGGTGGCGAGTCGCTCTTGGTCATGACACTTTCACTCCATCACCATGATTGAGTCGGGTTGGGCTATTTCGTTCAGCGGTCATACTACCATTGGTCCATCATACCATCAATCTTTGGGGTTAACGCTACCAATCCATTTCAATGTCACCCATATGTTCAAGAGAAGTCAATCAAAGAATTCACCAACCCAACTTGTGTCTCACTCGCTGCAATACCTTCACGCTTCATTCTTTCATGGCTGCCACCTTGAACCCTGTACCATCAGATCGTTTTCATCTCCACAAAATCATTTGCTCTATTCCATGTCATAGATGTGGGATTCATTAAGGTCCTCCTATGATGGGTCACTTCTTGTTGACGACGGCTCATTATCCAAGAAGTCGACCTAGGAACAACCCTTTCAGTACTTGAAGCTTGCATGCCTCAATGGCAAGTTTCTCACTTCTGGTGACAGGTTTACATCAATGGCTTTTAATCAAAATATTTTTCGTGGTGTTCGACGCCAAGTCTCATTTTCACACCACGCGAATTTTACTGTAGTACCTTGAGGGTCATCATCATTATCGGTGATTCCTCTCGCACCTATTAACAACTTACATCATTGGCTGGTAATCAGGCGATGTCTTTCCATATTTGACTCCAGAACATTTTTCACATGGATCAACTTGTACTTCGGGCAAAGATTGGACGAGTTTGAAGACCTTGGATCTAGTTTCATCCATCTGGGCTGCGATATATTTAGGAAAATAAAGACATCAAATGTACATCATTGCTGCACAGATGATCATCCAAATCAAAGGATGATGGCTCTATCAGAATCATCATTTTGCCACACAGACGGTTGTTTGTCCTATGTACATGAAAATGAATTTATAAAGCTGAGCATGGGAATGCCCGACTCAGCTAGATCATGAAAATGTTATGAAGATAATGTATTGTATTGTATCTTATTACAGGTCACCTTCCAGTTCAAAAAACCTCGGATGCTCATGATAAAGCATTTCACCCGACATCAAAAGATTTTTGACCTCATGCTTTAGGGGGCAACTGTTATAGACATATTTGGGCACTGCAAACCCAATCATATATGTCCATAAACCAAGGGCTTCTAAGTCCCTAGAAGTGTTGCTTCATACAAGGTCAGCTGATTACATCATCTCCCAGAAGTTCTCCACACAAAACTGCTCAGAATTGGTCAAAACTAGACCATACAAATTGCTCAGTGCTAAGAGTGCGATACATCTCACCTGCTCAGTGAAAAAAGTGCGATGCATACTGGAAAGCCCTTCTGTAGGGTGTGATGGGCGAGAGTAGACAAATGGCAGAGACAGTTTGTAAGGTGGATGATCATGGAATCTTCCAGAAACTTCTCATGTGACACTTGCCTCTCAGAATTTGTCCAGGGATGAGTAAGAGATCATCAATCTCCAAGTGGAATCAAGAACTATCAGAGAGAGGACACTAATCAAAATCCCGGAAGCTGACTCACCCCACTGCAATCATCTATATATGGATCCCTCATGCCAGAGATCCAGAGGATGGAATTTTGCATCTTGTAAGGAAGTGCTGTTAGTTTCTTGGTGGAATATCATAGTGTTGGTTGATCTAATCTTTTCATGAGGTGGAGAAGGGCTTTCATGCTAGGAGGATGACACTGGGTCAAATCAATGGGTTGTAATCCTCTCTTCTAATCTTTGTATCAATAAAGCTATTCAATTTTTCCTCCACATTCTTGTATGTTTGATAATATATGCATTTGTGTGGTCAATATATATCTGGTCCTATATTGTTTATGATTGTAGATCTCTGCACTTTGAAGGTATTATGCTGCTTTGACTTTACAGGTACTCTTTGAAGCAAAGTAATCAAGGAAGGAGCGGCAAAAGATCCGTCAGAGGGGAGAAGGAACAAGCAAGGAACCTAGCGAAAGATTGAGGTTGGTATTCTTTGCTCCTCTCCGATCTACTTCTCGTAAAGGAAAATGAAAGTAACTTTAATCTATTTGTTTCGAAGATAGCTACCCATCTTAGTGGGGCTAGCAGCTCTACATAGACACTAGATTTCCCAATAACACAACGTTTATGCTTCTTATGGTAATTTCCAAACTTAGAACTTGAAAGATCTCAAAACATGTTGTCTACAAAATCAGAACCTGAACAAGAGTGGAAACATGTAGCTACATAAATCAAGCTAAAAATGAAGCACTGAAAATGAGGTTACCATCTCTATTGTCCATCCTAATTACAAAATTGAAATCTAATAAATTGTTGCACTCAAAACTAAAGAGTAAGGAAACTGGAAACTAGTCAATGATTTCAGCCATAATCACAATATTTCGTCAATTAACTTCTAAGATGGGGTTAAGCTAAAGACTCCGTAAATATCATCATATGGCATGAAAGAATGACATTCAAATTATCTAGTTTTCACTCTAATGAAAGCAAACTCAATTAGTCCATCTATAATCACAATATTTCGTCAATTAACTTCTAAAACAAGGTTAAGCTAAAGACTCCAGAAATATCATCAAATAGCATGAAACAACTGACATCTAAACTATCTACTTGCAGACTAATGAAAACAAAATCAATTACTTTAGCTATAATCACAATAGTTTGCCAATTAACTTCTAAAACGGGGTTAAGCTAAAGGCTTTGGAGATATCATCATATTGTATGAAGAATTGATATCTAGACTATCTTAAGCAGTAAAAAAATCTCACTAAATAAAAGCATAACAACTGGAATTGAAAACTAAAGTTCAGTAGAGGAAGAAAGTCTCAGATCACCACTTGATGTAAAAACTACATTAAAAAGCTCAAGCATAACCTATTCTGAAATGCACTGATTAGTGTTGGTAGCAAATATAACACGCTGCAAAAGCATGTACAGGATTAGAGTGATTAAAACCATAAGAAAAACATGAGAAATGTACAGCTCAAATGAGAGAAAATATACATAAAAAAAACTATACAAAACAAAAGAAGAAGCTCAGCCACATAGAGGCCCTCTGCACAACTTTGGACTAACATGCTGTCACTTCAAACCACGCTTTAAACAACCATGTGAAAAGAACAGAGTTTTGTATTATGAAACAGAGGAATATGTCTCTCGGTTACGCAATAGCAAAATAATGCTACATCAATAGTATTAAGACTAACTATCTGTGTTGCAAATGCTTATATTTATAGAGGAAATAGATAACTGTTTTTCAAAGAAATTTCTTCAGCAATGGACACGTGAACAGGTCAAAATCTGAGGATTCAGCCTCTCTGTTGCCATGAGCAGTAAATCTATGCAAAGTGGAAGTTGGATTGCATTATGGAGATGGCCTGTAGGTGGCAAAAATGGATCCATGAGTTCAGGAATGGCTCAGGCTTCTTTTACGTGTAGGAACAGAGTCCTAGTTGATGCAGGACTCTTTGTTGACCATCCTTTGACCGATACCTTTCTTCACGAATTCGGCTAAGAAAATAGGACCTCATCCATGTGTGGATCATTCCTGAGCTGCCCATGTGTCTCGTTTCTCCTTGTGGCACCTGTAACCTACAAAACAATGAAAACAGTTGCGGAATTGCGAGTTAGCTGCAGAAAGTGGCTACATTCCATAACTAATAAACAAAACCTAGATCGAATAGCACACACAATGATATAATTTGAAAATCGCTCAAATGTACTCCTGAAATCAACATCTAACAACTTTTAATAACTTATGAGGCACTGATATGGGAAAATAGAAGAGAAAAGGTTTAAGAAGATGTGTGGAAGAGAGGTAGTTTTTGGGCTCAACATGAGTCATGACAACAAGTACATCACATAGGCGATTCCGCATCACATCAAGTAGGAATCATAAAAATCAGTAAGAAAACAGGATCCCACATCAAACATGAATCAAGGACATGTGCAAACAATGCAAAGCAAAAGAAGTACATGAACACTGCATATACCTCACAACCAAGGTCCATCTGAAGAAGTGGATGTCAAACTGCTGAAGCCGTTTAGGCCATTGATCTCACAACATCAATCGCATGACTGCTCGCACATGGATGTTGACACCTACATTCCACTTAGAAAAGTGGCTGAATAACAGAATGAGAGAATGAGAAATCTGAATGCACCATCATATTTGTGACGTCAAATAGTGCAAAATCATCTGTCCAATTTTTGAATTCTGAGAAGTTGAGAATTTGGGGCTCAAGGAATATTTTAGATTCCACCTAGATTCCTCAAAGATTTTGCTCCATGGGTAGACTAGAAATATGAAACTCAAAAGGCAGTTCTGACCTCGCCATTTCGATCCCTGTAGAAAACCATGAAAAACGTCTCTAAAGTTGACTATATACTGACATGGAGAAAAATTACCTCCTCAGGAAAATTGCAAGGATTATGGTTTCGCTCCTTGTTTTTGCAGCAATCATGGTTCCACCCTCATACTGAAAATGGCCAAAAAATGCAGAACTCTGATGGAGACACAGATAACACCATTGCGTTCATGGCATCGAGAAGTGATGAAACCATATAAAATTTGTCAAAATTTGACATAGTGAATTTTCATCCCTCCTGCAAAATGCTACCTCAAACTGCGTGCCAAGATTATGCCTCCTCTGTCTCAAAATTCATGCCCATTCCTGGTTCCTCCATTTGTCCCCTGGTGCACTGGGCAATCGTTAGGTTTATATAAATTCTCGGGTGATTTTTCCAAGAAATTTGTTTAGTGCATTGGTAAGTTTGGCAAGTTGGTTGAGGAGGGGTCAGGTTGTTAAACCCCGCCCCTCCTATTTTTTTTCCACATTATAGTTTCAAACCCAAAATATATATGAATGGGGGGCTCGGGTCCACATTGGGCGACCCGCCCCCATAATCCCCATAATATGCGTTGTATTGGAGGCACATTAAGTCTTGGTGGTTATGTATTAATGGGGAGTAATTGTTATGGTTTTTGGGGCTGGCCACGTGGGCCGAGCGGGTTCCACCCCCACCGGTCACATATTAAGTTCTATCGTCACATTTTTTTAGGGTGCGATTTGTTGGGGTGTGGGCCGGGTCCACCGGAGGTGGCCCGCCCACCCCCTTAATACACGACCCAATGTTTATATTGTGTGGGTGGAGGGCTCGACAAGGTGATGGCCATCGAGCCAAAATTTTAATTAAAAAAAACTTATGTGAGGTTTGGGGGCTAGACGACGGGGGTCAATGCCCATCGGCCCCTTATATAATTGTAATGTTATGTTGTTGGGGTGGCGGGTGTGGGTGGCCTACCACCTATATTTTTATATATATATATTATATATATATATATATATAATTTACTTTTATAAAGAGGGGGTAATTTTCAATGTTTTTAGAAAATAAAGGATATTGGGAAAATTAACGAGGCTGCAATTTCGACCGATTTCAGGAGTTATGTTTCATGCCTCAGGGTCGGTCAAATTGTAGGACACTTAAACCTAGCCCACAACCCAACTTTAACCAAAACATTGACTAGCTCGTTCTCTCTCATACGAGCTTGGATTGACAAACCGTTCGTACCTCTACAATTAGGACAACGAGATCTATGCTCTGGTCCTAGGTCAACATCATTCTGAACACTTTGATTTTCGAGTGTTCATAAACCCTTTTTGTCCTATGTGTCTCTAGAGCCAGTTGGATCAAATTATGATACAAATGCAACTACTTAAACAAGGGTCTGGCTTGACCCATACTAGCCATGAGAGGCATTTCATCAAGCTGTTGCAAATACGTAATCTACAGGCTTAAACAACATATATGAACATAGGGATGCCATACTCATATGAAAATCACTAAGAAGCATTGATACTTCAACACATTAGTAGCAGTTTAATCCATTAGCCCATAGATACATTGTCCATTCATTTACCAGTAAAAACATGATGAGAGCCATACATAGCTATTGTCATAATACATGTTCATAACCAACATAATAACAATAGAAATACCAAGGAAACAACAGTCATATAATCCACTTATAAACTGGTAAAATAGTCATGAAATAACAAAGAGAAACAACCTCATATTAATGATGCAAAGGCCAACTAGTTGTGGGACTTCCACAAACCACATGACTATAGACATGGTTGAGCCAAATCTCTCTTTAGCTAGTCACCCCTTGCCATATTCTAAGCAAGAATGTGGGATCTCATAAAACACACCAATCAAAAACCATCCAGGGCTTCCATAGGCCAACCACCTCAACCCATCAAACAATGATTCCATCTCACGGTCAAACATCACAAAACCATCATCAGATTGGTCTCTACCCAATCTTTCCAAGGCTCTAGAGCATTTTTCCCAACCAATGCTTCCAAGGCTAGTAACTCAACCTACATCTTATATATGGCTCCATAGAGTTTTTCCAACCAATGCTCCAGGACTAGTAACTCAACTCACAAAGGGCTCTAGAATGTTTGTCCAACCAAGGCTCCAGGACTAGTAACTCAACCCAAATTGTTACAAGGCTCTAGAGCATTTGTCCAACCAGGGTTCCAGGAACTAGTAACTTATCCCAAGCTAAAGGAAACATGAGAACCAACCAGAAAACAAATAATTGAACCCACAACGCCATGGTAAGGCTAGGAAAATCTATTGTCAATTGAGGCAATCCTCCATGCCAGTGATAGATCATGACCAATAAACCACATGCATATGTCATGCATGCAAAAACTAGTGAGGAAAACATACATGCAACTTGCTACCTACAAGAAAAACCCATTGTAGTTGTTGATCCCAATGTCCTCCTATGTTTTCCAGCTCTTCCTTTTCCTTCTTTCTCCAAAAATTCAAGTATGCCACACTCTCCAAGAGTTCTCCAAGAAAAAATCAGTGTCCAAGAGTATGAGAGAGAGAGAATAGAGAGAGAGCTCCAAAACTAAACTAAAAAAAGTTTGTGAACTTATCGTCAGAAATATTTTTAATAATGAGACCTCTATTTTCTTCATTTTCCATTATTTTCCTTCATTTTAATTCTCACATGCAACATGTGACCTGTCACCTTCCTTTTCTCCTAATTTCCATTATTTTCATAAATAAATGTGCCAAAATACCACTTTGCCTTTCCAAAGCCTTAGCTATTTCCTTTACCAATTTCCTTAGCCATTGATCAATCATTGGTGATCCCCATCACTAGGATTTTTCCCAACGTTTATCTTGGAATAAGTGTCCCATCAACCATGGATATTATTTTTCCTTTATTAACTTTTACTACATGGAATTTTCACCAAGGTTATTACAGTCACACACTTTATCTTACCCAAAGTTATCATACTTATATCTATGTGTTTCCGTGGTCAAGGCATAACATTACCACCCATTTTTGGGACACCTACTCCAAATAGTGTGAGGTCTACTTAGGACTTCATATTGGGAGATCCCCTAAATGTGGGCAGGTCCAACAACATCAACACCATTTCAAATATAATTTTGTGTTATTATGGATGATCCACATGGATTCCACTTCTAATCTTCAACCTTTGTGCAATAAAAAAAAAACCTCTCACTCTCATGCATAGGTATGGTGATTACTACAAAAAATATCCAAGGAAATTCTTTTATACCTTAGGGTACATAAGTGATAAAAAACAACCATAACTTCAACTTGGGTTACACAGTCCTTATCTTTCAGTTCTTAGTGGAATCCTCCATACGACATCACTAGGTACACCTTTGAGGATCCAAAATCAAACTATTCATTATTTTCGTGGGTGCCTTTGAGGCTACCAATCCATGTATATGCATATCATGTATGTCCTTTGAAAATTTCCACTCTAACGCAGTGCTAGTGAGGCCTTGAAATGCGATTTGAAAAGTGTTCTCCTTTCATATCTCATTGGATATACACATAAAGAACATCTACTCTAATATAATGTTTATTTGTGATTTCCAATGCATTTTACAATGAGCTAATATTGACATGGATTGTCGAAAGGCACCTCACAACTTTAGCTTCTCTTTAGAGTCACGAAATGATATCATGCTTTAGAAATAACTTCATGAGGCTCAACTAGTTTTATTTCATGATGTTGTTCAATGTAGATATTGCATCGATCAGCGTGTATCCATGCTCACTCCATTTAATTCCATGAACATGAAATGAAATAGAAAAATTTAGTTTATAAACATGATTCTTTTCATATTAATGTAAATAAAATAATGATCCAAATTAAGATGTATGGTTTGAATGAGGCATGCTTAAATGCAAGGTTTAGGCATTTGGGTGAGCTCATTAATTACATGTGATCTAAATATTATGTGATATTAAAGATGACGATGCAATTAGAGTTCCAATGAGTCGAGGTATTTGTGAGAATGCATTCTATGGGTCATGGGATAAGTCACAACATGCTTAAGGTGCACATCAGGGCACTCTAGGGCTTCAAAGGTGGAATAATCATAGTGACATTTTCATAACCCTAATATAGTTAATAGGGTGAGAACCCAAAAAGAGACCTTTGGCTATTAGCACAAGGTATTTCCATCACATTGGAAGTGTATTATGAGAAATAAAAACTTGAAGGTGCATGCATCATTAGAACAAAAACCCCTTAAGGGTACTTTGTAAACGAAGTTGACTCAAATGGTCAAACATTTTTCTTGAAAGGTTGATATGTGAATCGACATGCAAAGTTATGACAACTTGAACCTCCCTTTGGAAATTGAATGCCCACGCTCAATGATATCACTGAAAGATGATGAGGTGCATGCTATATTTGTGCACTGAAATTCAATTGCAAACTCTTCGTTGTTAATTATGAGAATCTACAGTTTCAAGATATATGGGCCAAACAACAACCCTTCCAAACCCTAAAGCACTTGAGGGTATAAGAACACATGCAAAATATGACCAATGGCACAAACATATGCCTCTCTCTTGAAAATGCATACTGATGGGGAGTTAATGCCTAATAGCACATTAAAACCACATCCACCTGCTGAAAACCCTAATTAAATTAAAAGGGAGGAGGACTAATGTGGGATGAGGTTAAGCCATGAGGTACCCTTGTAAACCCTAATGTGGGTAACCTTGTAAACCCTAATGTGTCAGTATGATCAAGCTCAAAGGTAAATCCCGAAGAATAAAGAGAGCAATATGTGTGAGCGCTAATAGGGTTTTTTAGGAATAGGTCAAGGAGAGGTTGACCGATTGAAGCCCTGATCATAACCCTAAAGGCTTGAAGCAACTAGTGAGAGACCCAAAATTTTGAATATGCCCAAAATTTTGGGTGTTGTTGTAGCGGCTACAACAAGTTTAATTTTATTTTATATGGAAAATGATGTTGCTATTAATTTTGAAATTTGATTGAATCCTTTATTATTATTATAAATACTTACTTTTATACAACTTTTAAATATCTTTCTTGATTATATAAAGATATTAAATCATGATAGAGGTTACTTGGAGATAATGCTTCAATGTTGAGTTTGGAATTGGTTTAATTTTTGTAGGTGATTGTTGAGAGATTCTCTCAACTCCTATCTCTAATGTTACAATTAGTTGGATATAAGACCAATTATATGTTCATATTTTAATTGGATGCAAGTGTGCAATAATAAGATTAGTTGTGTGAATTATTTTGTGTTATGGCTACTCTTCCGTTTTCTATGTTGGTATCGATCTTGTATGGGCTTGACTCCCTCAAGGGAGGAACCATGAAGATGGAATAATTCTGAATATTAAATCCCTATTGTCTACATAGGGTAAGTGTGAGTCAGATATTATTGTGTGTAAGTATTTTTTTTGAGTCCATTTTGTGTTTATCAAACAAGCTCGACTGTCTGTTGAATATGTATATGTAAAAAGGAGAAGACATGAGTATCACCTGTATTGGCCATAGCTAGGGGGCACCCTCACTCTGGGCAGTGCCTAAGAGTTCGTAGCCAAGGGCCTCAATTCACACAAAGTTGACCCTGACAAGACTGTCCCTATGCTTGTTTATCTTTTAGAGCTCCAAGAGTGGGCAACAGGGATTTCAAAGACAAATTGGAGTTGCACTTGTGCCCAGATTTGAGGCAGCAAAAGAAAGAATGGGAATGGAGGTCCTTTTCAACCTTAGCCTCATACTATAAAAGGGAAGATCGAATCATGATCAAATATTTTCAAAATACTAGTTGGAGGTGTTTCTTGCAAGAGAGAAATGGAACTCCATGAAGGAAGAGGAGAAGTTCTACAGATGGGGCATCTTGTGTGTAGGAAAATACATTTTCCGATGCAATGTGGAACATGTGACTACAATTAGGGATAATCCTCAAAACCTTCGACTCCTTGTAATCTCTTAGGGAAATAGAGTTACAATTCTTATTCTCTACTTCTTCTAATTCATTTCCTCTTGCAGATTTGAATGCAGTGACATAATTTGTCAGAATATAACACCTTGGGGAATAAATCTAAGGTCTCCTCCTTGATCCTCATCACTGTGTCATCATGGTTCAGGAAGTATGAATATTGATTGCATGATTGTTAGCCTATATTTATGAATCAAGCAAAGAATTAGCATGATCATAGTTCCCAACAACAGTAGCATAGTAATCGCTCGACCAAAATTTACACTATTCTATGAAGTTGTATTTTTGGTCCATCTCACTAGATACTAGTAGTTATGTGTGCATGTGTTGTAAGAGTAATTATTATGCCAGACGCAATGCAATGATTCAAAGGTTTTCTTACCTTAGTCATATAATAGATGACCAAAGGATTTGTGGGGAAAAATGCAATAAAATAACATGAGGCATTCTTGATCTATGGTCCTCATAGAGCCTCTCATACTCTTATAAAACAACTATCAGTCATATATGTTATAATTTAGTTGTGTATAAGGTGCAAGACCAATTACTAAATAGTGTTGCATAATTAAAATTAGTGGTTCTTAATGTACTTCAGTGCCAAGAGAACATATCATTAACTTGATTATGTGAATCGGTTATATGTTTATTGGTATTGTTATTCTTTGGTGCTTCAAGAGCATAAGTTACATGTTATTTTTGTAAGTATGTAAGTGTGTCGGTAAGTAAAGGTCAGTTGTATAATTGACTATTGAATACACTCTATACCCAAATAACTTACCTATATAACTGTCAAAATTATAGTTCGTAGTTAGTCCATAGAGTGGTTCAGTATCAAGATGGTCCTTTGAGAGGTCAAGAAGCATAAATTTTGCAAAGTTCTTCAAGAAGCATCAATGTTTTAAATGGAGGTCAAGTGGTAGTTCGAAGTTGTGGTGGTGAAGAAAGAGTGGTGTCTACGAGATTCCGGAGTGGATGTAAGTGTTGATGAAGACCGTCCATATAGAGATCAATATTGTTGTTGTAATGTGTCTTTGTGGCAGTAAGCATTAAGGGATTGACTTGGAGATAATTCTTCCATGATGAGTTTGGAATTGGATTAATATTTGTAGGTCGTTGTTGAGAGATACTCTCAACTCCTATCTCTAATGTTAGAATTAGCTGGATCTAAGACCAACTATACAATTGTATTGTAATTGGATGCAAGTGTGCAATAATAAGATTATTTTTGTGAATTATTTGGTGCTATGGTTTCCCTTCCATCTTCTATCTAAATTTATGCAAGTCTTTTATTATTATTATTATTATTTTGATAAAAAAATAATTTATTTGCTAAAACATTAGATATTTTATGATTAAAATTTATTGTATTTGACTTTTTTGCCTTTTTATATTTTTCTCCTCATCATTTTTTTGGTTGGATTCCACACATTACATTTCATCACAACAAAATTATAACATCAGCCATATTTAGAGGTGTGGTATACGAGTTATTGGAGTCTCCAAATCCACTCAAGAAAAAGATAAAATTGTAGTCTGAACAACAAATTGTGTAGATTGCAATTTTTTTATTTATAACATTTTGCTAAGGATGGATATTTCACTTTAATATTTAAATGAAGCTATAATTTAATTATCAAAATGTTTGTCATTGGGAATATTGGTCCTTAAAAATAGTTCAAAAATTTTATTGCTCATTTTTATTCACAATAAACTTAATTTCTAAAAAGTGTTTCGAATTCTAAACTATGATTGAATGAATTAATTAATGTTTAACATATAGTTTATGTAATTCTCAATCATTCCTATTATTAATGATTTCTTTCACTACATGCATTTCATATAGGACACCATACAGGACAAACCATTTCCCTATTATTTAAAATAGAGTTCAACGCTGTAAACAATGTTGCTAATATGAAGCATTAATTATAGGACTGAAGATGACAAATAAAAGGGAAACAT
The DNA here is from genome assembly GCA_000404065.3 of Pinus taeda. Lineage (NCBI taxonomy): Eukaryota > Viridiplantae > Streptophyta > Pinopsida > Pinales > Pinaceae > Pinus > Pinus taeda. The sequence goes on along the minus strand of APFE031288078.1, from coordinate 22,176 downwards.
ATACACTACTAAACACCCAAGATGAGGAATTACTAAAATTCATTATGGGATATTCTTAAAAATTACTTTGATGCATTTAACATTACAGGGGTGTGTTGGGAAGAAAACTAGTAAGAGAATGCATTGGAAACATAAGTTAGTGCCTATACGAAACCTCCATAACCAAACTGAAGCATGAAGTCGAGATGAGGTATAGGCCTTTGGTCCTTGACAACATCAAGTATTAGCAATTTTTCAAAGACAATGAACAATTAAAGGGATTCTTGGAGTTGATGGAGTAATTTTTGTCCATCAACATAGATCACGAAGACTAAGCTCCTGAAATAGACCAACAAGAGATGGAATCATAGAAAGGAGATCCCAACTTCCTCAACCAAATTGGAGGCCACCATGTGATACAACTAAAAAACCACTTTATCCTAAGGGACTAGTACCATTGGAACAAATATTTGATCATAATGATATATCTACCACACCCACTTTCTAGCTGGTAGCAGAGAACATGGAAGAACACAATCTTGACACAGAGACAAATCCTCAAAAGGTCAATCTGGTCAAATACATGGAGTCCTCACGCAAGAAGTGGTATGTAGAGTTGTTTCAGAAATTTAAAAATGTATTTGCATGGAGTTATGAAGATTTGAAAACATATGATACTTTTATAATACAACATAGAATACCTTTGAAGGAAGGTTCTACTCCTTTTGTGCAGAAGCTCAAAATATTTAGTCTGATTCTATTGCTAACAGAAAGAGATAAAAAAAACTATTGGATGGTAAAATAATTGTCCCTTTGAGATACTTAGAGTGGGTAGCTAACCTAGTCCCTTTACAGAGGAAAAATGGAAACATAAAGTTATGTGTATATTTCATAGACTTGAACAGGTGCTCGTTGAAAGATAACTACCCATTCCTAAAGATGGATCATTTATTGCAGAAAGTAGAAGGAGCATGTAGGATGTCTATGATGGATGGATTTTCTAGATAAATTAGATTGTTATGCATGAAAATACAAGAACAAAACTTCTTCACCACATCATGGGAAACATTTATGTATGATAAGATGCCATTTGGATTGATGAATGTAGGAATGACGTTCCAAAGGGCTATGGATATCATGTTTGTGAGAGAGAGGGACAAGTTCATAGTTATCTATTTGGATAACATGATTGTTTTCTCTAAATTAGATAATAAAGATTTAGGTCATTTGAGACAAGCATTCCTGAAGTGTAGAAATTTTGGCCTTTCTTTAAATCCCAAGAAATTGCTCTTTTTTTTACAAGGGAAATTGTTGGAACACATAGTCTCCAAGGATGATGTCAAGATTGATCTGGAAAGGGTAGAGTCCATATCAAATATCAATTTACATAGGAATAACATGTAAGTTCAATAATTTTTGGGTAAGATAATTTTCCTGCATGGATTGATCACAAACTCCATAAAATTTCGTAAGTATATAACAAGAATGCTTAAAAAGGACAGTGACATGAGGTGGACACCTAAATCCCTCACATCATTTGAGAAGATAAAGAAGGATATTATGGAGGCTATTATCTTGGAAAGTCAAAATTTCTAAAAGAAATCTCAATTTTTTTGTTTGCCATCAAAACATACAATAATCATTGTCCTTTTACAGAAAAACCAAGAAGAATATGTGCAACCTATATCCTTTTTCAGTCATGCATTGAGAGAAGCAGAACTAAAATATATCATTTTAGAGAAACAAATGTATATGGTGAAATATTTTAAAGCCTTCAGAGAATAGGTATTTCATTCAAAAGTGATAAAATATGTACTATCGATGATAGTGAAAGAGATCCTCACGTTGCCTCACAGTGATGCTAGATGAGGAACATTGATAGCTAAGCTCGAGTATGATATGGAGATTAAAGCCATAAAACTTCTCAAAGGCCAAGGATTGGCTAGGGTTCTTACTAAATAAAATCACGTGGCTTTGAAAATGTGTGGGAAATGAGTCAATTTGCACCACTTTGGTAGAGAATAATGTGCAAGAACTTTCCACACTAGAGGAAGTTAGCATGCAAAAAGCCTCTCAAGAAAAGTCTTAGGAAGTTCCAGAATTCCAACTGGTATCAAGACATCATATTTTTTCTGCAAAATTTACAATGACCTCACGAGTTACCTAAATCCAAATGTAAATTCTTGAAATTGACATCAATTAAGTATTATATCATAGGAGGAGGCTTGTATTGGAAAGACCTTGTCATTTTCCTACTCACTTCTGTTGTTGAAGAACAAATGTAAGAGATCATCTCAAAGTTTCACTAAAAAATATGTGGGGGTCATCAAGCATGGAAAGCCATGGCATACAAGATCTTGAAAGCTAGATACTACTAGCCTTGTTTGTTTAAATACACTAATCCTGCTATAAGGTCATGTTCGAAATGCTAGATGTTTGTGGGCAAACAAAGGTTGAAGTCTCTTCCACTAAATCCTATTGAATTCATTAGAGAAATTTTAAGGTATAAAATGGGCCTCATAAGTAACATTATAAAATAATAAAATAAGACTCAAATTACATCATCAAATTTTAGTGGGAAAAAATAAAAAATTACTTTTTCAACTCATATTTTCAACTTATCTCCCTATAGTTTTACTTAAATTTCTAGTGGGAGCACTCATTAGAAGCAAAATTTACTTACTCATCCAAGGAGTACCCATGTTGCATACTATTGATGGACCGTGCTACATGAATAATGAGAAATACTTTAAAAAAAAACATGAATCACATTTTTTTCATTTCTTTATCATTTTTTGTGTAGTGGAGTCCATCAAAAGCATGCAACATGGGTACTCCTTGGATGATGAATTAAATAATGTATCCAATGAGTGCTCCCACTCAAAATTGAGTAAAACACTAGGGAGATAAGTTGAAAATACGAGTTGAAAAGGTAGTCTTTTTTTCTTATAGATATTTTTACTTTTTACTCAAAAACTAGTGAATCACCTCCCATGTTTGACATCCTCATCTTGAATCCTATTGGTTCTTATATAGTCGATTATGGTTGTACTTTTTTGTTTGAGGACCATTTTAGACCTCAAAATTTTTCTAATTCCAGGCATCGTTACAACAATGAGGATTACATTTCATTAGAGAAATACATCTGAATTTAAGTATCCAACATAAATATATCCTTATAGCCATCGATTACTACACAAAATGGGTGGAAGCAATTACGACTAATAAAGCTAATGATAGGATGATTATGACATTCCTCGAGGGTTGTATTCTCTCAAGGTTTAGATGTCCGAGGAAGCTCATGATAGATAATACCTAGGCCTTTAAGTCATCTAAGATGATACTCTTGTCAGGATCATGGTATTGAACTGGTACATTCCACACCTTATGACTCGCAAGGTAACAGGCAAGTAGAATCTTCCAACAAGAATCTCACAAGAATAATCAAGAGGATGCTAGACATGAATAAAAAGCATTGGGATGTGAATCTCAAATATATACTTTGGGAAGACAGAATAAGCACTAAGAGGGCCATGGGAACATCTCCTTATCAATTAATATATGGCATAGATATCATTTTTCCTATAAATCTAACGTTGGCGATAATGAAGTTGTTGTAGGAAGAGAAGTAATACTCCAACCCTATGCAAAAAATAATCTATCAGCTGATAAAATCCCATCAACAAAAAGAGGGGACTCTTGGTAATACAAAGTCTTACCATTAGAAAATGAAGGTCGTCTTTAACAAGAAATCCAAGGGTCGGAGTTTATAGGCTGAATATTTGGTATTGAAATGGGAGTCACTTCGTGCTGACAAAGGAAAGCATGGGAAATTTGACAACTTGTGGATTGATGCATTTCGACTACAAGAGGTTCAAGGCAACAATACTTATCAACTTGAGACTCTTTATGGAGATTTCCTTGGGAATCTTTATCAATGGAAGTTTCTTAAAGAAGTTATTCACATAATATCTGCATTTTAATGGTAAATGTTAAAAACAAAAGTTCAAAAGAAGAAGAATAAGAAGTTTTCCTTTTATCCTTAGATCATATTATGAAGACTCCACAACCCAATGTTCAAAGGAACTAGAAATACATTGTTCTGAATGTGCCACAAGGGCCAGTTTTCCCCCATGGAGCTGAAGTTGTAGCTAATTTTTATTTGGAAGAATCATGTAAATTTTCCCTGGAAGGCTCCAAAATTTCTAAGGGAATTGGCACAACAACAACAAAAAATGTTCAAAAAAAGGAATTTTTTTTGTTTGGATACTTTTTCTAAATTTTGAAAATTTTGTTAGGTTTGTATTTTGGAGTTGGGATCAAGGCTAGATTCTGCAGTACATGACGAATTGTCAATAATTTCTCCTATAATCTTGCAATTTTTTATGTAATTTGAATTTGAATTTTCAGTTAATACAAATAAGTTGTTCATGGATATTTTGATGGTACATCTTCATTTTTTAATGTATAATTGTATATAGTATATTATGAGAGAATTTAATCGGTATGATGTTCATCTCATTTTTGTGATATAAAATTAAGATTTTATGGAGTATTCATGTTTCTTATGTATTATCATATGGGTTTTAATTCAAACGCAAATTTATTTTACATCTTTGTTAAATAGTTGGACTCTTAAGTGCCCAGTTAATATTATTTCCATATCTTTTATCCTTTTTACATTTCCATCATACCATAACCTATATATCAAACCCTAAGTGTATGAATGCCTTAGCCTAAAACTAGGTAAAATAAGTACACCTAGTAGTACTTATCAAGGTTACAACTATTCTCTGACATAACCCTTGAAGAAAAACAAAATAAACTTAAAACTAATATAAAATCAAAGTCAAGAAACCCTGAACATAAAATTTATATGCTCCCAGGCTTTTCACTGTTTTCACAGCTCAGTGTGGCTTTGGGGCCCGAATAGACCAACTCATGCATTATTAACATCAATTAATGTCTAACCTAGTGACATCCTCCCCCCTTATAGAAGCTATCTAGAGCACCCCACAACACCATACTACATTGAGATAGGTTTCACAATATTTAAACGTTTCACTTTAATTGGTGCATATAATGGTGAATCACCTCAGGTTTCTTTGGTACACTTAGTCTAAATATACATGCTTATATCAATGGAGGAGGTACCATTTACCGCCCCTTCTACATCAATCCCACCATCCATGTTTGACAACATGTCTCTAACTAATGAGGAGACCAACAAAATAGCCAACCCCATTATCCACATCCCCTTCTTTCCATTTTCAAGAATCATGCGGCATCCAAGGGGGCTTCACTAGGGGAGAAATATCATACCACGTCTGCTCATATTGTAAGATATATATTAAGGGGAAAATGACATAATATATTGAGCATATAATACAGGGTAAAGGGTTTTTATAGGGAGCTCAAACTTAATGAAAAAATATAAAGGGGTATAAAAATTGTTAATGAAAAATGGATACTTATAATATCTAGTGGAATTAGGGGTTAATTAAATTGGGAAGGTGTACTAGGTTCGTATTGGTAGGGGCTTAAATAATGTGATTTTTAGAGGTATTTTCCAATATGTAGCCAAAATAAGGGTATTGTTTAGTATGCCACAAATGCACATGAAATGTCAGAAGTCCATTGAGTGAAGCCCTCATGGGAGCATCTAGTCACACCCACACTTAGCCTCCTGAGCCTCATCTGAAGTTTTTTCATGATCCTTTTAAAGAAAATATTGTTTAAAGCTTTCAATAGCCTTCTAGTCAAATAGTACATGTAAACTTAAATATGTCTATTGCATCACTTTTTTATATTTATAATATATTTAAGTTCTTCACAATAAATCATGATTAATAATTAGAGCCTATAATATAGTAAACTTATTTTTCCAAGAGACATTCTACATTATAGTATAGGGGAGATGTGTAGGTGTTAGATGTTAGGTGCTAGAAGAAAGAAAAAACACATTTTTATATTGTAATTTTGTTTTTATTAATACAATTATAAATAAAATTTTAGATGAAAGAAAATCATATTATACATATCACATTAGGGTGAATGCAAGAAGATGAGTTACACTTTTGGGCCAAATATGACTAAGAAATTTCAAAATTTTACTCCTTTAATGAATTGAAGCCCTCAAAATTCTTAAAAGAATTGTGAATTTTGATTTAGATTAAAAAATACAATTTGTGAAGAATTATGTTGTTGTCGTAATGATATATATAAGCATGATCTACACAAAGAGATCTAAGTTATGCATATTAGATTTGGTTTTTATGTAAAATTATTATTCTTTGAAGTTGGTGAATTAATATTTGAATTGCATTTTTAAGACACGTGTTCACATAAGATTTTTTTGTACTATTTAAATAAATTCGAAAAGCAAGAGTGCCCTTTGAAGAGGACTCATAAATGAATATTGTGGCATTTTTCGAAATTTTTTCATTTTTTATATTTTATGTTATTAATTTTTTAGGTATATTTATGCTCCTTAAACCCTTGATTGAGCTATTTGAAATTTTATCTCAAGCACTTCATTGAGTTGTTGAGGGATTAAAAAACAGAGTTTTAGCTTCCCTTCCGCAGATTTCTCTACAACACCATTTTGTAACCTGGTAGACTTAATAAAGTATTTTTCCTTAAGTGATGGAGTTGACCATATTGGATTCAAGAAGGAATCCTTTGATCGAGCTTCTGTTGCCCCCCCAAAAAATAAAATAAAACAAATCTCAATGTTCATTCATTGAAAAATAACATAGAACGTTCATTCATAGAAAAGTAACACAACACATAAATAACACAAAAATTGACAACATGTATAAGAAATTGGAGATTTTGATCTCGAAAAGGACAACAAGTGCTAAGCATGGAGGAAGTGTGAGAAAAAACTAAAGAAAGGATGAGAAAAATATGGCAAGCATTGAGAGAACAAGAAGACTATGAAATTCAACAAATTCATGCAAATACGGGTAATTCAAGTTGCCTCACTTCTCATATTACTTGCTCAATATTTTATGCATTAGGAAATATGATTTAAGACAAGAAAAAAATGGAGAATGAAACAATAGAACTAAGCTAAATAAGCATTGAAACTAATACCATGTAGTTAAAAATTGATATGTAACAACAACTAAATAAAAATCACTTGGTGCGATTAATGGTTTATTTCAATTTTCAAACACCACTTGAATCATGAAAATTGTGAACCACCTTTTATTGGTAATGGTTTAAGGTAACCCAAAAAAACTAAAGATGTGATTTAACCAAAGAAAATTGTTACATTTCCATATATTATTTACATGAATACCAATTCATGGCAATATTTACAAGAGGGATTAACAAAAATGGGTGTCACATAGGTGCTCCAAAACCTATAAACATTAGTTTGATTGAAGCTTGATATCCTTGTAGGAGTTAAAAGATAGAAAAGGTGTCAAGATCTAGAAGGAGTAAAAGCATATCTACTTCCAATGTGCATGTTGAGAAGACATTATTTTTTAAGAATATAACAACATTAAATATGTGACATCGATCATCATAACATAATGTTTCCTTGAATCCTAAATGATGATCCCTAACTTTGAAAGCCTCACAAGTTTCTTCTTTCAATCCTCATGAAGGTTATGAGAATTTTTTAAAGAGAACATGTTTTTTAAAGGTAAACATAGTGAAGTGTAGATTCATGCTTGCAAAAAAAGGATTCTCTTATTGCATATCACTACAATGTTCCACAAAAGGCTCATGTGATTAATCAATATTAAATTCATATATTATAAATTCAAAATAAATAAATTAGCATGTACATATTGATGATATGCTAAATGTTTACAATGTTAATCTTCCTAGACTGTGGCAATCTAATGTCAATTTACATCTAGTTGTTTCTCAGCATGTAATCATCAAATATATTACAAAGTATGCTTCAAAACTAAAAAAATAGGTTATAAAAATCTGTTAAGATTTGATGAAAAGAATTGAAAATATAAAATAAATTGAATATCCTTCTTTGAACATGCTTAAAAAAGGTTCCTTGTAGAAACATATAGTTTTTTAAATCCTCTTACCCTCCTTGTGCTCTACTTGATTGATGTGCTAAAATTTCTATGTACATTCTCCCAAAAAAACACAAATCATTTGTGCTTCTCCACCAAAAATGATAAAAATGTACATCCATGTTGATAAGACCTTGAAACATCTTCCTTGTCCTCTAAATCCACTAAAACCTCTATCACATGATTTCTTTGTGTTTTCTTATCAACAATTTCATTGGTCTTCTCATATTCTCATCCCACACTTCTTCCACTTTTTGTTTGGAATTATGAAATTTCTATGTAGTTATTATAAGTTCTTCCTTTAACAAAGTACTTTTTACTATTGTTTTATGGTAATTTTAGTTACATGTTTTAAAACTATAATCGATATGGTGCTTCTAATGAAGAAAAACTTTTCCAACTAATTTGATCTTGAATAATGATTTTTATATATTAACATACTTAAAAACTAGTTGAATAGCTTCAGTCTTGTATGGAGTGTGTATTTATGTATTGTATGGATTTTTATTCACAAATTATCTTATATAATTAAATTTGTATAAATATGGTTATAGATATGTTTTTTTCTCTCACAAAATTAACTTGGCCCTTCAATTTGGCAATTGCTAGCTTGATTTTTTTTCTCTCAAATTCAAAATATTCTGCATATCATTAAGTTAGTAATAATTACCTTAATATGTATTTAAACTTCCTATATAAGAATAAACTTTGATTTCTACTAGTCTTTATTCTAACAACCTTGCAAATTATTATGTCACTGCTTATGTAGGGACATTTATGATTAGTTCAAAGCTATTAGTTTGTCCATACTAACGCAAATTTTCAAATCTCCACAGTTAACATTATGCTTTTGGTTGAGATTTTTGTGTGACATCAATGCGTCATCACATTCCCAACTCTGGAATTTGAGGGTCAATGTCATCCTGCCATGCTCAGTAGATCAGATTTGATAATGTAAGTACAGGGAATGACGATCATTTGTACAACTGGGAGTTAACTTGGGCTGATTTGAGATTTGATGGTGTTAATTTCATTTTAAGTGTTGGGGGAGAATTTATTATTATGGTTGATGGATCATCGATAAGTGGATTTAGCTATTTTTGTTGTTGAAAGTTGTTTCTATAATTTTTTCTTGGCGTTGTGGTGCTCATTGACATTGGATTTTTTGTTTCTTTCTTTACTTCTCATTGTCAGGCTTTTCTTATTACCAGGTGAGTTTTTTTTTACTTCAAGGGGTGCAAGAAGTAATCTTTATGTGCGGAATGTTGAATTTGTTTGGCTATGTGGTAGGACATAGGTTTTCCAACTTCCTCGATGAATATTTGACAAGCGAATGTATGAACATTATTTTCTGCTTTAATGGTCGTGGTGCATAATTTGGAGTTCTAATGGTTCGTTGTTTAGCAAAATTTGTAGGTGAGGCATTAGAATTTTGATCCGGATTTAAACAGGAACACAAAAAATTATAGATATAACCATAAATACCAAGATGCAGTAGAAATAACACTCCATTTGATTAATATCAAATACTGAAATATGCTTACAAACAGAATGGAATTAAGACTAGCTCGGGCAATAGTAGCTTGTCTTTGAGAGGAGTTGTGGTGGCTACATGCCTTTGAAATGTGTTACAATGAGGCTCAAAAGCCTATTTATTATTGAGAAACAATGGAAAACCCTAAACATCCAAAAACCTAACCCTAGGAGATGAAGCGCCAAACTATGGACCCCGTTTGGGAAAAATTGGTACATCAGCTTCCCGGGGTCGTAACTTTGGCATACGATCTCCATTTGACACGCACAATACCTTGTTAGAAATATCTATCCGAGAACTACAAATTTTGACTCACCAACATTGGTCATACATTTATGATCGATGTTGGTCTTGTTTTTCCCAAAAAATGTCGTTTAGGGCCTCAAAACAGCTCTCAAAGTTTAGGGCCCGAAAAACTCCCAAAAATAGTAAATTGTGCTACAAATAAGGAAACTAAAAAACTGAAAGAAATGATGGTGGGGGTCTAAGTGGAATAGGTGGGTGGCCACCAATATCCACCTGGATCATTCCTCCCCTCTTAGGAAGCAGTGGTCCCCATTGCGTTGAGTTCCTCCATGAGATGAAGAAACCTCTGCTGAACTTGGTCCTGGGTGAGCCACTTTCCCTAGTGAAGGAGTTGGCCTGCTTTGACAACTCAATATAGTTGGATCCTTTTTTGTCGGGTGTTCTTGATCTATGTGTCCATGATCCAATCAATTGTGGCTTGTTCCATGCAATATGGATTTAACTCTGTAGGTGTGAGTTGTTCTGCAATGTTTGATGTGTCCATCAATGGTGGGATGTATGGTCGAAGGCAATCCACATTCAACGCTGGGTGCAGGCCAAGGAATGTGGGAATTTTGAGCTCAAATGCATCGTCTGCCATAGCCTTGGTAATGGTGTAAGGACCATATCGGAATGCTCTGAGTTTTTGATAGGCTTCGGTAAAGTGTTCCTTCTGTAAATGAAACTAGACTTTATCGACCACTTGACACTTGTGTGGCGCTTGATGTTGATCATGGCACTGTTGATTTCTCCAGAATGTTGTGGAGATGCTGGTAGATATGTTGGATGTGCTCAATGAAGTTTTTTGCCTTATCAGCTTCGGACTAGACATGACCCGAATCTACCTGAGTAGTTGCAAATGGTATGGCCACATCAATGGGACATTGTGGTTGGAATCCCAAGCCCACCTGAAAATGGTTGTGGCCTATCAAGCCATGGACAACCTAGTTATAGCTGTGTTGGACATAGCGGAGGCCCTCATCCCATGTGAATGGATGCTTTGAGTTGTACATGCACAGAATGTGTACGATCATCCTGTTGATGACCACTATCTAGATATCAGTTTGGTGATGGAAAGTTGTGGACTTAGTGAGCTTGGTGTCTAGCATCAACCAAAGGCTGGACCAAAATGTATTGAGGAAGATACCGCCCTAATCCGAGATGATAGACTGTGGGATCCCAAAGTGTACCCACACTCATTCAAAGAATAGTTTAGCAGTGGATTTTGTTGTGATATTCTTCTTATAGGCCCCTATAACGGCCATCTTCGAGAATATGTCGACAACCACAAAAACACAGTCATTGCCATGCTTAGTAGAAGGAAGGCTCAACATGTAATCCATGGAGATGGATTCCCAAGGTCGACTTGAGGTAGGCAGTGGAGTATAGAGGCCTTATTTCTTAATGGTCGGTTTTGCAATGGCGCAAGCAATGTAGGATCTAATGTACTTCCCAAAATCCTATCAAAGATTTGTCTAATAGAAATAATTCTACAGCACTGTCACCATTTTCTCGACCCCAAATGCCTAGCATCCCGACTGTAGTGCACTTTCCAAATCATCTTGGCATGCTCGCTTGAAGGAACACAAAGGTGTCCCAGGTGGCATAACAAGGCATCCTGGAGGTGAAAATATGGAACTTGCTAACCCTCCAAGAGTGTCTGGTATGTGTGGCTGAATTCTAGGTCACTTTTGTAGAGAAGATACCAATCAAAAGTCTCATTCCCACAAGAGTTGAGCACTGTGGTTAATGCCATGATCGGTTGTCAGCTGAGGTAGTCTACAACATTATTGGTGTTTCCCTTCATATACTTGATATTCAAATGGAATTGATGCAGGTATGTGGACCACTTCTTATGGCGATCATTCTGCAACTTCCCTTGTGTTTGTATGAACTATAGGGGTCAGTGGTCTGTGTGGATGACCATTCCCTTCCCCAAAATGTAATGCTTCCATTGTTGGCAAGTTTGCATAATGGAATACATCTCTTTGTCATAAGTGGGATACTTCCAGATGGTGTCTAAAAGTGTCTCACTTTTATATGACACTGGATGCCCCTATTGAGTAAGGACTGTCCTAATAGCATACCTAGAGGTATCTGTCTCGATCTCAAATGGTTGTTGCAAGTCTAGTCATGTGAGAATTGGTGCAGAGTAGAGGCAATGTTTCAACTTTGTGAATGCCTTTTGTTGAGATTCCAACCAAAATAATTTTGCTTTCACTCCTCCCTTGGTGACTTGACTCAGCCGCCAAGTGATATGAGAGAATCCCAACATGAACCTACGGTAGAAATTGGCAAGACCTAGAAATATATGGAGCTCTGTCAGGGTGGTTGGCATTGGCCAATCCCGAATGACTTGGATCTTGGATGGATCCACATGTACCCCTTGTTCATCAATAATGTATCCCATATAATGAACCTGGGTCATCCCAAAAGTGAATTTCTCTAAATGGGCACACAACTTGCATTACCGCAATGTTTGGAGAACCTAGAAGATGTGGTGGAGGTGCTCTTACCAACTCTAGCTGAAGATCAGGATGTCATCCAAGTATATCACTACAAATGAGTTGGTAAATGGCTACAACATGTCATCCATTAGCCTCATGAAGGTTGCAGGATCATTCATAAACCTGAAAGGCATAACCAACCATTCGAAAATGCCCTACTTGGCTTTGAAGGTAGTCTTCCACACATTGGAGGGTTTAATTGGTACTTGGTGACATCCGGACTTCAAGTTGATCTTTATGAAATATTTCCCCCCCTTGAGTTGGTCCAGAAGGTCATCAATCTGTGGGATTGGGTACCTATTTCAGATAGTGATCTTGTTTAACACCCGATAGTCAATACAAAGTCTCCAAGTCCCATCCTTCTTCTGTGCCAACACGATCAGGCTCCCACAGGGCAATGAAATCGTTGAATGTGACCTTTCTGTAGCAGCTCTTGAATCTGCCTCTTGATTCCATTGTTCCCCAGAATGGAGTGCCGATAGATATGTCCATTGGGCAACAGGGCACCTAGGGTAAAATCGATGGAGTGCTTGACCTGACAGTGTAGAGGCGCCCCTGCAGGGGAGGTGAAGATTGCCTTGTACTCCTCCACAACCTTGTCCATATTTTGTTGTCATGCAGAGGGGCCTTATCTAGAGGTCATGGCCATCATCTTCTTCTTTTCCTAAGGGTGTATCATCAAGAAAACAAATTTTCTAGTTTTGGAAATGAGCTTACTGCATTGTTTTGTTGTAACCAAAGAGATGGTAGTAGGCGATGCTACCTTTGGTATCCTATACAACTTATTTCCCAAAGTGACAATGAAAGCATGAGGCCTTGACTCATACACAACATGTCACTTCCACAAGTATGGTTGGCCTAATAATACATCACAAACATCAAGGGGAGAAACGTCACATAATACCTCATCCGTGAAGGGCTTGATGCTATATGGAAGGAAACATTGTTAGCTCACGTGAAGATCCCATCCTTAGTGAAGCAACACGATGGTGTACGGTTGTGGGTTTGTTGTGGTTGGTAAGCCTAGCCGCTTCACGACCTCTACTGAAATGAGGTTCTTTTGGCTCCCATTGTTAATAATGAACTGTAGTGAGGAACCTTTTACCCACATCTAGGAGTGAAGAGGCACTACTCCTCTGGATGTTCAGGTTCCTCCTTCTATATCTTTGTGGTGGTAATGATGGCGTTGACCTCTGCATCAATAATCTGCTTCCCTTTGTCATTCCCCTCGTTGGGTTTTGACTCAGATTCAGAACATGCATCTGATTCCAAAGCCTTCAACTCGACCACCAATGACTGCTTGGCCTGACACTCACTTGTCTTGTGAGTGGAGCTCTTATGGAATTCACACCACTTTCACATGTCCTTCTTTGGATTTGCGGTGTTGTTCTTTGCTTGTGTCTTTGGTGGGTTGTCCTGGGCTACCCTACCTTGGCTTTCTCCTTTGTTATGTGGTTTGGGGGCACCTTTTCCTTGCTTTAGATTCGCAAAACCAAAGTCTCACTTCTTCTGTTTAAACTTCTTCTCAATTTTGATGACATATTAGTACACTGTTCCGAGCAAGGAGATGTCTCGGAACTCCATCTCATCCTGGATGTGCCTGTGAAGGCAATCGTGGTACTTGAGTACCAAATGTTTCTCAAAATCCTTGATACCCAATTGCGTGCGAAAGGTATGAAAAAAATTGTTAAATTTTGGGACATCTTGGTCCCTTCCCTGCTGCATCGTTGTCCACTTTATGTATTTATCCTTATAGCTCTCGATAGGGTAGTACTACTCCTTGATGGAATCCCAGAACAAATTCCAAGTGGGTGCAGCTGAAACAGTGAGGTCGTACTTTCATCCTTCCTTGATGTGGGGGGAAGCTTTGAGAAGAGAAAAAATAATCTCTTCTTAACTAGAAAAATCATGCACAAAAAATTATCCTTCTATCATATTTAACCATTTATCTATGGCGTCTGCATCTATTTGGCCCTCAAATATTGGAATATCAAAGTTTACTTGTACCTTAAAAGGAGTGGAGCCTCCAGAGTGAGTGTTAGATGTGGATGTGTCGTCGGTGGCAATCGTTGAAGGATTTTGGAAAAGTTATCCATCATCGCATTCCTTTGTTTCTGGAGGGCCTTCTAAAGCAATATTTTGATAGGATCTCCTGCCCCCTCATATTTATTTTCTTCCCCCATGGGCGGTCGCCAGGGTTTGTGAGGCTGATATTGCAAAGGTTCAACCAGATTGAGCCTTAACTCCTTATATCTCAACCTCGTTGGGGGCATGCAAAGAAAAATAGAAAATGAGCAGACCGCTCTGATACCATTCATCTGGATTTAAATAGGAACACAACAAATTATAGATATAACCATAAATACTAAGATGTAGTAGAAATAACACTTCATTTCATTAATATCAAATACTGAAATATGCTTACAAGCAGAATGGAAATAAGACTAGCTCGGGTGATGGTAGCTTATCTCTGAGAAGAGATGTGGCAGCTACATGCCTCTGAACTATGTTACAATGAGGCTCAAAGGTCTATTTATTATTGAGAAACAATGGAAAACCCTAAACATCCAAAAACCTAACCCTAGGAGATGAAGCGCCAAACCGATTGGGTAAATTGGTACATCAACTTCTCGGGGCCGTAACTTTCAGATACGATCTCTGTTTGACGCGCACAATACCTCGTTAGAAAGATCTATTTGAGGACTACCAAAAAAGTCGTTTCGGGCCTCAAAACGGCTTCGGAAGTTTAGGACCTGAAAAACTGCCAAAAATAGTAAACTATGCTACAAATAAGGAAACTTAAACACTGAAAGAAACAATGGTGGGGGTCCATGTGGAATAGGTGGGTGGCCACCAATATCCACCTGGATCAAATTCAGAGCATACGAGTTGTTTGGGTAAGTGGATTGTTGGATTCTAGTGATGAAAAACTGGTAAGTGTTTGAGTTCTCTCTATCAGAAAAGTCCACTTTAATGGGTCAAAAGTGTTATATACATTGTCGGCTTAAGTTTTGATGGTTTAGATGCAATGATCTAGGAATAAACCAGTATTGACTAACCAACGCTAGGTCACAGGTTGGCCCATCTTTGCATTTGTGGAAAACCTATGGGAAAGGACCTAATTCCATATGTTCTGGATTTAAATTGTTTTCCGACTCTAATTCCATGATTTTCTATAGTGGTTGCGGTG
This sequence comes from Pinus taeda, assembly GCA_000404065.3. Classification (NCBI taxonomy): domain Eukaryota; kingdom Viridiplantae; phylum Streptophyta; class Pinopsida; order Pinales; family Pinaceae; genus Pinus; species Pinus taeda. The sequence goes on along the minus strand of APFE031288078.1, from coordinate 6,630 downwards.
AATATTTCCTGGGATTTAATTTGAAACATGCGAAGTTGAGAGTATAGGGATCTTTTCATTTTTAGAAGGCTCGTGAGCAAGGCGGCGGCTCCGACTACAAATGGTTTTGTTTTAGATAGTCGGGGGGGTCAGAGTTCTATTGGCATAAACAACTAAAAAGCTCAGGAAGAAGATAACTCTGACCTCAGTCAGGCATGATGCTTTGTGATATCGGAAGTTGACGAATGTTTGTGTTTTATCAGACTCATGTACACGAGTTTTTAATATGATTTTTACATTCCAGACTCATGTATGCAAGTTATTATAGGGCCATCTGTCTCCATTTCAGTTTTTTAATTTTCTTTCGAGTGAAAGGAAACCTGTAGTTGAGGTCGAGACCGGTTTTGTAGTTGGGCAGTCGGTGTATCTTTGGAGAAGAATCATAAGGAAAAGGTCGAGGTCTGAGCCAGCGTGGCAAAGGCTAAGGTTCGAGCAGTCTTAAAGTTGCAACTAAAATTTAAGTTAGTTATTTTTGGCTTTTGTAATTTATGAACCATATTCATATTATTTTATTCTTTAGACAAGGGATGGTGGGTTCATGTATGTTAAGATTTTTAATCCTAATTTTAATTTAATTTGTAGGTAGTTATTGGATTTATTATCTCAAACTTTTAAATAGGAAGAATATTAATCGTTATGTAAAATTGGTTTAAATAAATGTTTTATAAAAATATTTTTTTGAACTTGTTTCTTTGTTGATAGAATAATAGGGTATTTCAAACTATATTTATTAAATAATATTTTATGTAAAAATATAAAATAATAAATTATAGACACATGTTAGTTTTGTAGGGCTTCGTAGATGCAAGTTGGAGGTCGTGTTGAGTATGAGGTCAGAGGTGGTTGTTATAAACATCATTAGGGGACTTTTGAGGTCTAAAATGGGCCTCCTAAGGAAATAATAAAATAGGATTCGATTACATCATCAAATTTTAGAGGGAAAAAAGAAAAAACTATTTTTTCAACTTGTATTTTCAACTTATCTCCCTATGAGTTTACTCAAATTTCAAGTGGCAACACTCGTTGGATGAATAATTTGATTCTTCATCTAAGGAGTACCCATATTGCATACTTTCGATAGACCCTACTACACGAAAAATGAGAAATACATGAAAAAAGTGATTGCAATCACGTTTTTTCATGTATTTCTCATTTTCCGTGTAGCAGGGTCCATCAAAAGTATGTAACATTGGTACTTCTTGGATGAGGAATTAAACTTTGCATCCAACAAGTACTCCCACTCGAAATTTAAGTAAAGCCTTAGGGAGATAAGTTGAAAATATGAGTTGAAAAAATAGTTTTATTATTTTATTATTTAATCTTTTTACCTTTTTACTCAAAAAATGGTGAATCATCCCCCATGGTTGATACCATTGTCTTGAATCCTATTGGTTCTTATAAATTTTATTTTGGTTGTACTTTTTTCTTAGGAGGCCCATTTTAGACCTCAAAATTTCCTTAATGGCTTAACTATATGCATATATTTATTTTTCTATTCCTACTAAAAGAAAGCCGAAGTTCAGCCCCTACTATGAGGTCGGAGGTCGACATTGTTGTTTGAATGATCTCTCTAGACACTCCCAAATACTGACACTCCTCGACCAATTTGTCTCCGAATCTAGATTCACTACTGTTATTATTATTATTTCTTATAAATGACTTAAATGAGGTCTATGATGAAGTTTATCATGAATTGATATGTTATAAATTAAATGTTAAATGTGTTATAAAAATAATTTGTTGAATTTTTTTCTTTATTGATAAAAGAATAAAGTATTTTAAATTACATGTATTAAATAATATGTTATGTGAAAAAAACAAAGTAATAGACTATAGACACGTATGTTTTTTTGTGGGCCTTTGTAGAAGCAAGTCAGAGGTTGGGTTGACTATGAGTTTACTCATAGTTATATGCACATATTTATTTTGTGGCTCCTTGATGCAGGGTAAAAACCTGCACATACCCACAGTATGCAAGAATCTACATAAACTCAATTGTCCCAGGTATTTAACTCTGCAATGGAGTTAAATCTTCAACCTCTATGGGTTAGGCCCTCTTATACACAGTTCCTTAGTATCGGAACCAATCACCCTGCCGGAAACCTCTTATCGGGATTATTCTCCTCTTCATAACATTCATTAATCCTTTTAATGAAGCCTTCCTCAAATCTTCCTTATCGAGACTTTAAAACCATTCTGAAACTTTACATCACCATTAATACATATATATATATATATATATATAATAATATATAATATATATTATATAGACACACACACACACACACACACACATATATATAGCTTTTCCTCTCCAACCCTTGGTTAGTATAGATATTATCGCATGAAAGCTTTATCGTGATTTTCCTTATAAAATCCATTTATAAAGGAAAATGCCCCAAAACATGTCTTCCTCTGCCTTCCATATGACTATCACACAGAAATTGAGGTAAAACCTCATCGCAATCAACTATTGCTCCATTTGTGGTTCATGCATACATATATGCCTTCCGCTTCCGATATGCGATTTCCCTTTTATAGTCGGGAAATACACTATCACGCTTAATTCATGCCCTTTTTCATTTACAAAGGAAAATTCTGTCCAATGCATATAGCAAACTTCAAATTCATTAATCCTACGACTATATTTTTCGTCGGGTCCGTTTCTTAATCCATCGCTTTTCTACCGTAGTTATCTCCATTCTCTAATGTCGATACCTCCGATCACCAGATACCTCCGATCATTGATTAGCACTTAATTGCGATCAGCGTATCGCTATGCTCCATTACATTGGCGATGTCATTTAGCTTTGCTGAAATGCGATTACGATTTTGATCGTGACCATTGATCTAATCCCGATCCAATGGTCCATGATCAATTGGTAGTCGTTCGCTGATTTTGATGCTTCCAAAAGGATTCCACTGATGCAATACAATCTGGACCGTCAATCTCACAAATCTAATGACTCCTGAGTGATTAACACTTCACATCTCCACTTGTCCCTTGACTTAGTTTTTATGTTTTTTTCTTCAATTTCTCCAAGTCTCAGGTTTTTCCTCTGGTTTCTTCAAAGGCTTCCTTCTTCCGCTGCGCTACTCAACTTCTCTAAGCTTTACTCCTTAGTGAATCCTCACTTTGCTATCTCTCCAAAGCTTCACTTTTCTTCCTCAATTTGGTTCAAAGACCCACTTTATGATTCCTCTGAATCATTTTATGCCTCTGGGTATCTCTTTAGAACTCTACCTGCAACCACAATTACAAAACCTACGATTTCACACCATAATCAATCATACAACACGCGTTCCATACGCTCTAACATAGTCGGGAAATAACATCTCCATTTATTAATATAAAAGCAAAGATTACATTCGAGACACCTCGGTCTCACACAGGCCTGATTCTCGACATTTGTGGCCTCTCTCCCCTCCTCTGCCTATAGGCTTACATATATTTATATGGAAACTTTGGATTGGATCACTATGAAGGACCTGATCACATATTTTCCTTGAATCACTCAACTAAAGCCCTAAAGCTAGCTATAGAATACATATGGTAGATTACATTTAAGATAAGTCTTCTAGAGACTTATCCATTCCATATTTTTCTCTGTTTTAAAACAGATTTGTCCCTTTATTCAACTCGATGGTCCACATCCTCTCTTATCTAATTAAATCACTAAAAGGCCTAAATTACATTAACTTGAGACTTATGAAAACTATTTCCTAAGAATACATGACCCACTATATCTACTATTTACAATGATTTTCCCTTGGGTGAATGCTCCTGCATCAAACTCCCAAAGTAGAAAGTATTCATGATCTCCTGATCATGTGTCTTCTGATCTTTCTCTTCCTGGATCCCATACTTTGTTCTGTAACTGTCCACATGCTTTGTTCCCTTGTTGCTGCTACACTTTTGCTGTCTTTTGATGCATTTTATTCTTCTTGTCAATCAGATTCAAGTTTTGATTGATCTTGCCTCCTACTGCTACCATTTTCCTCCATTTTGTCTACTTCATGACTAGCTCCCACATTTCTTCAATCTCTGTCTCCAGTACATCTTTGGACTGGTCCATATTCTGGTTCTTACTTTTGTCTCCTTCTCTTTGTTTCAAGTTGTTGTTGTTGTCTTCTATGCTAACTTTTTCTTTGCTTGTTGTGACTCCTATGCTGACTTTAACTTTGTTTTCTTCAACCTTTTCTTAGGTTGCTTTGCTGACTCCTCTTTTACTTGCTCCAGATTTTGGCTTCCTTGCTGCCTTCCTATCATCCTTACACTCTTTCATGATTGGATCATTACTCTTCAACACTTTCTCTAGCAAATTAATGTCTCTATTCCATGGATTGAGTTCTTCCATATAATTCTCTTCTTTCACCTTTATTTCGTTGTTCACTTGTGCCAAATCTCCTCCAGAACCTGCAACAAAACTTGCACACTCAAAACACTTGTTAAAATTAAAATTACAAGGCTGTTGTGCCTTATTTTTCGTTGGCAACACTTTAATTTGTTGCACTGTTTCTTCCTCCTCTGTTAGCACATCAGTATGTTGATTTGAACTCTCAAAAGAATTCATGAGACTGTCCATTAGTCTCTCTTCCACACCATCCGTCCTAATGATGCCTTCCTACTCTTATCCACTGTAGTGGACTCCTTTTTCTGCAATCATACTGTCATACTCTGAATTCTCTAGCAAATATTCCAGCAATGCAATTTCTTTGCGACACTTTTCCAGTATTTCATCATCACTTATGCTTCCTACATTTACACACAAATTATTTGTTTTGGAATCATAAGGTTCAACAGTCTCAATTGTTGCTTCACATATCAACTCTTCAGACTGAACTTCATTTCTTTCTTCCACAAGAACTTGTACCTATGTTGTCACATCTTCAGACATCCATGCATTGTTAAGTTCCTTTTTCTGCAATAAATCATAGTTTCTCTCATTTAAGAGATATTCTTCATCCTCCTTTACTTAAGAGTTTTTATCTTCTAAAAGATACTTTCTTATACTTCTGACAATTTCAACAGATTTTCTCTACAAAACACTCTTTTACTAGTGTTCTTTCTCCTTTTGCTAAGTCTTCCCCTTAGAATTCTTCTTTCTTAACATCCCTTAGTAGATGTTCTTCTTCTTCATTGACAGTCTAAACAGCTTTCATGGCTATTTCCATTGTGCCTATCATCATGGTGAATTAAGGATTCTTTACTATGTTTTCAGCTAACATAGTCTCTTTTCTAAGCTTGCCTTTAGTCTCCTGTTGTTTACCTTCTCCAAGGACTATCCTTGTCTCATCATCTGCATTATCATTCTCCTGCATTTGATTTTTATCAATAACACCAATCAAACTCATTTGATTACCTTTCTGAGGCAATATTTCTTCATTCTTCATTAGAATAATATCCTGATTCTTCATCTCCATGATAGCTTCTATAGACTCAACCATAGACTTTTTCTTCTGTATGCAGTCAAATTATTCCTCTTTTGAAAAGTTTTCTTTGTCACCTTTTGCTTCTAGATCTTCATCTCCTCTGAAGATATCTTCAAATGGCTACTTTTCTCCTGCAATATCTACCATTCTATACAAACTATCAGTTTTAAAAATATAAGACCCTATGGTCTTAGTTGATAGTTCAGCCATCATATCTCTTTACTATTCTAAATCATTCATATGATTAAGAAATTCTTTGATAGTCTCTTCTTCAATCTCCTCAAGCCCTTCACTTGGTTTCTTGACATGTTTCTCCAGCTGTATATGAGATCTATCTATCTCATCTTTTTTTAGAACATAATTTAGATTTTGCTGGTCTTCTCCTTCTTTTATGAAAATATTAACAAATTTTCCTTCCTTAGATGTTTTACCTGTGAACATACACAAATTGTCAGATTTAAACCACTGTGACCCTTTGGCCTCACTTGAAGTCTAAGTCTTCAAGTCTTCATCTTCACTCTCTCCCAGAAATTCTCCTTGTTCTGGTTCACAAATGGATTCTTCCATTTCTAACTCAACTTCCTTGAGTTTTTCCTTCAGCCACTTTACTTGCATTTGTTGTAGCCTTCTCTATATTTCTTTCCATTTTACTGGCTTCTTTCTCAATACCCAACCTAGTCTCTAGCTTTCCTCAAGCATTCTCCTTAATGCATTGAGTTATTCTTTTAATTCAACAACCTCTTTGTTAATTTCGTCTTTACTCATCTTCTTCTCATATCTTCTGTTGTGGCTTCTCTCTGAACCTTTGTTATGACTATCAGTAGTCATCTTCTTCTCCTCTATCTTCATGAGCTCCTTTGCAACAAGCCTCTACAATAACTAGTCCTTGCTGCAATCTTACCTCATTAAGATCTCCTCACTTAGTCTTTTGGTAAGCATAGGTCCTGTTAGTGTCGGTCTTAAACCCTCCATCAGTGATCAATTTCTCTTTGCATATGCATGGTTAGGTGTCTCATCAGTGTCAATTTTGCATCCCGCTAGGCATGCTATAACACTGAATGGAGGAAGCTAGTCATTTTTCCCTTCTTGGCTTTGCTGGATGAGGTCATACTACAATGTAATTGAGTCATATTTGTCGTTATTTTGTCTTGAGGTCCC